>JALIZF010001132.1:0-155361 GCA_029948255.1 Telmatactis stephensoni
GAGACAGACAGTGAAACAGGTGACGAATCCTCTGAAAGAGAAAGTTTCGAGTCGGACGGTGAAAGTGTTGGTGAAAGCTTAGAGCCAGAGGAGAGTTCCGAACCGGAGCTTTCCGAATTGGACGAGGAACCCAGAGAGTGTCACGTTTGCCGTGACTTTGTGAAGTTTTACTCAATTCCTGTGGTTGAATGCCCTTGCTGTTTGTGGCGTGAAGCATATTACTGCCGCGAAAACGAATACATCGAATGTGATGTTTGTACTCACGTCTTTCCTGCCAATGCTCAGACCACTAAAGTTAAATTTTGTCGCTGTACAGACTGTAACGCTGTACACCAACAGTCCCTAAAAACCAAGAAATTAAAACTCATGGACGACCACCAAGAAGAATCACGTGAATTGTAAAATCGATCACTTGAATAAAAGGAATGACTTTGAGACTGATTTGTTCCTTACTGAGTGGTTCTAAATTTTGGGCTGAGGATAAATGGCCAAAATGTACTGTTCTTTTTACGTACTCTCTTCATAGCTCAGTCGGTTAGAGCGCGGGACTGTAGTTCCTGAGGCCGCCGGTTCAAATCCGGCTGGAGAGACTATCTTTTTCGAGAAAAAAAATAAAAATAAATAAATAACGCCAGAGGGAACTGAAGACAGTATTTGTTGTACTTAATAAAATTAGATTTGATCTTGTTTGAAATTCCGAAAACGTCGTTCGGTTGCTGCGCAACGGACTGTTCCCAGTATTTCATTCGTAAGAGAGTGTTGGATCCGAGGATGAGAGGTTCCCCTTCGGACGGCTTCGCCGTCCGTGTGGTGACCCCTCCAACCCCCCCCCCCCTCCCCCGGAAGGGTTGGGGTGGGGAGGGGGAAAGGGGATGACGACTCTTCGTGGGTTTGTGGGCACTATGAGTGTGCATTTTGCTCGGTATTTATAGGTTTTCTTTCAAAACACTGTGTTTCAAAGGCGCGCACATCCCTCGCTGTGCATTTTGTTCGGTATTTATGTTTCTTTCAAAAAACCTGTGTTTCAAAGGCGCGCACATCCCTCGCGGTCATTTTGTTTGGTATTTATGTTAATCAAAACACTGTGTTTCAAAGGCACACACGTCCGTCGTGGTCATTTTGTTCGGTAATTATGTTAATCAAAACACTGTGTTTCAAAGACACACACATCCCTTGTGGTCATTTTGTTCGGTAATTATGTTAATCAAAACACTGTGTTTCAAAGACACACACATCCCTTATGGTCATTTTGTTCAGTAATTATGTTTCTTTCAAAACACTGTGTTTCAAAGGCGCGCATTCGGTGGTGTCTTTAATTCTCAAGTATTTTTAAAATGTATCGTTTTTAGTGTGCCAACTCTAGTATTTCAAGAATTTGTTTTTGGTATTTTGAAGATTTTATAACGTTCCAAATTTTTCAAATCAAACCAGGAATGTCTTTCAACATGATAGTCAACCATATTGTTTTTTTGCTGGTGGTTGAATCGAACACAATAGACCCTTAAGTGTGTCATGTTTTGAAATTCCGAAAACGTTGCTCGGTTGCTGCGCAACGGAGTTCTCAGTATTACGTTTGTTTCTCGGTCGCACGAGTGATGGAAGCTTACTCAGACGCACTGAAAAGAATTTATTTTGTTTTTCTGCTTCGGAATATTTGTTTGGTTGCTGCGCAATGGAGTTTTCAATCCTGCAAGCGGATCCCCGGCGCGTGACTCCCTGGTCGCTGTTGTGTGACTCCCCTTGCAGCACTGTCGCGTGACCTCCGCTCTATTGGGGGCGTGACTCCCCCCTTGCACCGGCGGGCGCCGCCTTGCACCGGATGCAGAACCGGCACTTTCATACTACTGAAGCTAAGTCGAATTTTCCTTTTTTTCAGCGGAAAACAGTTTTCTCACCAATAACACTCTCTTCGTTTAAAGTTTTTTAACTACACAATCATAACTTTTCCCAAATTAAGAACGCAGGATTAAATGAAATGAATTGATTTTAACTCAAGATTATTAATACAAATCGTCCTTCGAATAAACCGGGCTTAAAATTAGTTTATCTACAGCAAATCTGAAATTGCAAATCTTGCATGACTTATATAACTTCAGGATTTGTATTCATTTAGTATTAGTATAACACAGTTCAAAACCTTGAAAAACGTCAATGAAGCTACAACAGATCTAGATTTATTTTTGTCTCTTTTCTTTGATAATTAATTCAAGAGAAGAAGCAATTTTTCCGACGAAATTGTCAATTTCTCAAGTTTTCCTGAACTGTAAAACCGTTTGACATTTAAAGCATTTTAAACAAGTCTTTTTCTTCAGTATCTTTAACTTGGTATTTATTTCACTCGTGATTTTAAAATTTATTCTGCTTATATCTCAATCCACAAGAGAGTAGTTAACAATTCAATATTCCACAAAAATCGAGTCGTATGTTACGAGAGCCAAGTCACCAACTAGAAAATATTCTTCTTTAATTTATGCAGTTACGAGAAACCAAACTGACACTTAGAAACGTTTCTAATCATTCTTTCAATTTGCACTGACATTTTAATAGAACCGCCAACTCGTGAACCTATCTTTACCCTGCGGGATATCTTCTCAAACAGCATCGTTAGACGCTCTGTCTCTTACTTGACATAAGCTTAGCTGTCTGTTCACACGATTGTTACAAGCTTAGCCTTGGAAGATAGTCTTCCCTCCTTTTCTTGCATATACACTTGGCTACGCCCTAGCCTAACTTCATTAACTTACTAGTATTTTTGCTTTTATATTTTAATTTCTTGTATATATATATTTTTATATCTATTTTTCGTATACATATATATATTTACTATTTCATAGTATTTTTTATATATATGGCATTTTATTGCAAAGCGCATTGAGATTTTGCAATGGGCTGGATAAGAAATAAAGTTATTATTAGAGTCGTTACACTTAACCCGTGAAACACTAAATGAACTTTAGTGTGTAATAGTTCAATAAAGACAAAAGAGAACAATGGAAATAAGGTTTACTAGTAACTAGTAGTCTACTAATTATTTCACGGGTTAAGTGTAATCACTCTATTATATAGCATCTTAACTTTATTGTCTTTATTTTCGGCCGTTTTCGTCTTTCTTACATACAAAGCGGGATTGCACCTGTGCTTTGTTGTGGTTTCCTATTTTTTCTTATGCTAATTTACATCACTTTGTTCTCGCTAGCAGTGGACTCATAGAACTTTTTGACGATTTCTGCGTTATGGGATAGGATCCATTTTTTATGTATTTTTAAGGAGATAGTGTGTTTCTTGGCTGTTTGTTGTCACAGAGTTCATTTCTTTTTATAATAGGCTGTGATAACCTCCGAGAAAACTGATCAAATACGGTTACTGTACAGTCACCGTAGATGTTCTTTATATCAGCTCTTAAGTGAAATAAAAAATAAATAAAATAACTGTTTATTTAAGTGTCTTAGTCTTCTAGCGCTCGCGCACTAATTGGGGGACACTATACTCTCACACTCACTACCTCTACGTTAAATATTTTGCAAATAATCACTCGACTCACCAGTTCGTTTTTGATGGAGGGAGGAAAACCGGAGGACCAAGTGTTTTTTTCTTGTTTCTATCTTGTTCTTTCTTCGATGCTTCCAACACTGCAAATGGTTTCTTCTACCAAGGTCCGTGTTTTGTTTCCTTTGTCTATTCTGTAGATTCTGTTGGCTCCATTCTCAGGGGTCTTTTCAAGGTGAAAGGGCAGGTTCCATATTATTTTGGCTTTTTCGTTCTCCACGATTGATGCTGGAGTACTTTGTTGATACCAAGGCTTGGAATGTTTACTTTCTTGGAAGTCGTATCTGTATAGATCGATTTCACTGACGTCATCGAGAAAAATAAAGTCGGTTTCAGAGCATCAAATAAAATAAAAATACTTGTACCTCAAAGAACAACTAAATCTTTGCAACTCTAGAAAATATTGAGTCAAAAGAGCTTTTCACCACGAAGATACGAATGTTTGAATGTGGGCTTGTTGTTGGTAAGAATGTATGGGGCCGCCATATTGGTGTACACCAATATGTACACCAATATGGCGACCATAAATACCAAGCATCGAAATGATATTAAAAATACATTTATTTGTTCATTTTATTGATTATATATATAGAAAATGACAATTAAGTTCATTACCAAAGCAAATGAGGTGAAATTTGTCGAAAATTGATGTGTTCTTACGTCGTTTGAAAATGCGTGACTGCATGGCGTGACACAATTTTGGTGCCGATAATTTGCCAAGCGATGAACAGAATCAGACCAAATTTCCAGAGACGACTTCTTTTCATGATACATACAAAATATCAGGCAATCAGCTTTCTCCGAATTTTAGTTTAGATTTTAGTCCTCTCGTGACGTCACGTGAAATCGATCTATAGGAGGTAATGGTGGATTGGTCTCAGCATCCTGTCGTGCCTGGCTTTGTACAAGGTCTGTGCAATTCTTGGGCGTGCACATAGAACATGTGTTGTTGATTCAGTATAGTTGCTGTATGACACATGCGACATTTGTTGTCGGTTACTTGCATTTGTAACGTGCTTTGATGGTGTGCCTTCGTTGGCAAGAGTTGTTGTCTTACGGTTTTATTCGCACTCTGTTCGTCGGGTATGTTCTTGCATGTTTTGGGGATTTTTTAGCTCTTTTTGACATTTTTGGGTCATTGAGCTGTTTAGTTGTGCTCCTAACCATTGTTGGCTTCTGAGTTCTTCAAGGACTTCAAAGCATTTCTCGTTAACATTCGAGCATAGTAGTTCTTTTAGTTACCCCGCAATTTCCCTATGCTTCAAAGCCTACACCAGTTACTAGTTACTCTATAGAATATAGAACGCTGAAAAAAGGAGCCCTGAGTCACGCAGTATTTTGACGAGCCCGTAGTACAAGTGAACGAGGAAAATATCCAGCCAAACTACACTTCAAACCGTCTAATAAGTTATTTATTATCCAACTGTCTACACTGAAAAAGAAGAAACGCGAAAAAACGCCTTTTTAAAACGCATTTTAGGACGAGAAAGTTCTTTTGAAATAACATTGTGAAAACGTGACAGTCTGCCGTGACTTTGGCGTGAGCTGTGCGGTCTCTGATTGGCTGAAAAGTGACAACAAGTCAAACTAGTTTTCTGGCGCGCGCGAGGTTTTTTTCACTGCGTACGAAGTGGTGATGGCGCGTATTTCGACAACTTGTAAAACTGGTTTCCTACAATACAAATATCGCGAGATATTTGTACTCGCGATCGTTTTAGGCGTTATTTGTACTCTGCTGAGTACAGTTGGATAATAAATGTAGAAATTAATGATTTAGAACGATCTTTTTCCCGGTTATTTCAAAACTTTGGCTAACTAGGCAAACTTCACTGAGGGTTTGGAGCTCAAAATGATTATATATATCTTGTGCATTGACTGGCTATACCTTAAGTTTATGGATCAATCGTTGCTTTTGCAGCCTAAAAAAAGTGTTTTGAGGCATGATATAATTCAATCCTTAAATAAAAAATAGCATTTTCAATATCTTGTGTAGCTTTAAGGTGGCCCACGGGTATTTATTGTGGGGGAGGTTCGATTTTTTAGGTCAAATTTTGAGGGTAAATAGCAACCGATTTCTGAAATTTTTGGTGAAATAAGACATCTTTCTTTTTTAAAACGGTATAGCTTTTAAGGCAAATAAAGTAAAAAATTTAGGAGATATAGTCGATATATATTCTAAAACCAGGCTTTTTATGAAAATTGGCATAACTTCGTAAATAGAGTAGAAATTTTGTTCTTATTTCTGACAATGTCTTCTAGCAATTCAGGGGTTACTGTGAACGAGCTAGAACAAAATATTCTGGATCAAAATTGTTGTACAGTTGATTGCTAAATTTTGCCTTGAAAACATTAGTCCCTTGTATTTACCTTAACTCTTTTCACGATACAGAAATATCTCTAGAAATACTATTGCCGTTAGAAAGCTTTAGGATATCTACACCTTCGATAAGTAAATCGAAAAGATCGAATACTTTTATGACTAGCTATTTCTAATAGAAAGTGAAATGCTGCGAGCAAAAAACAGCTGGTGTATCCACGTTAGCAGAACTGTTCCCCTAAAACTCACGAAAGTACACCGCTTTGTCTGATATATCAAATGTTTCTTGTTTATCTCCTGTGCGTTGTGTGACGAACACTGCTAGTTGACCTTCAATATTGAACTAGACGCACTCGTGCGTTCACTCGTGCCCATGTAAAAGGGAGCCCAAAATCGGCCGTAAAAAGGACATTTAGATTAGCTGTTGCTACAGTAAGAGCGATTGACATGTTGTCGTTAATAAACTTTTTAACAAGACGCACCTCGAACCGTACACTGGTTGCCTGTAGTTCAACAAGCCGCAGTAGTAAAGACCTTTAATTTGTCTGTCAACAGCTATTCATGCAAAAATTTTGTACCGCTGATCGAATGTATAGCGTGCTCGTCTAGTGACATCCTTGAATCGACTCTCGATAAACACCGCGGTCAAACGCAACGCGCATGCGTGAACCCTGAAAACAAAATGGCGTTCGAAAAAGAACATGTGGTTGCCGATATTTATTATAATTGTTCAAATATAAAACTTTAACAAGGAAAAATCGTGGAACCAAACATTCATATGTCAAGATAGAAGATCAAGGATATATTTGGTAAGTTAAATAGGCAATCAGTAATGAGAACAAACGATTGTTTTGTAATACACGCTTCCTATTTGGTTAAAACTCTGAAAACTCGCGACGAACTTTTTCGAATCTTCACATCATTAGCCATTGATATCTCATTAGATTTTTTGTTTGGGTTTTGAAGGTCACTTCCTCCTATTTGCTAAGGCTAAGAATCTGCATATTCTACATCCTTGAATGCAACTGACTACAGATATTTTAGTAGCTTTCAAAATCGATAAAACTCTTGTCGCGCGCCACACTCAACCGAATCGCGCAGTATTAGCTTTCTTGTGTGACGTGAAAAATATATTTCTAGCAAGAGAAACTATCTACTTTCCGTGGATATGGATATTCATTGAAACTGAATAAAAGTCAGGGTACACAGGTTGATCTGTGGGCTCAAGATTGTTTTCAAGCAATTCAAGAACTCCTCTTTGTGTGCGATGTCTGACTGGCCAACTAGAGCCCCATAATTGCCATGTTTGTGACTGTCCATGATAATAATTCCTTGACCAGAACCAACAAATGATACAGTTTGCTCATTAATTATTACAACAGCAGCTACATTTGGTTCATGAGTCAATCTTTGCAAGTAGAAACCTACAGATGAGTGTGGCACATTCGGATTTTGTAGGCAGAATTCCAAATCCAAAGATTCTTCCACTGTTATATTCCCAAGCTGCTGTCTGACATGAGGGATGGCTTCAGTTACTGAAAAATTAATTGGTTGTTGACCTGTGACTCTGTCGTGAATTTGGTTCCCCTTGACAATTTGAAGAGCCATTTGACCAAACCAACTTGATGGGAGAGTACAGACATTGGGATTAAAAAGAAGATTGTTCCTGTTTGTCATGAATGATTTACAAAGAAGCAGAGAGATGAATGTACATGCATTAGAACCTTGTCTATTGTTGAGGGTAGACTGTGATAGAAAGCCAGGAAAATAATACAAATGAAATCCATTTCTTCTTTGTAGTGAAATTTGAATATTGAAATGGTTTTCAGCCTGAGGCTGTGCAGAACTGGTTGAATTACTTGTACCTCTAGATGTATTCATCGATTGCTGTTGAAAGTGATCAGGTTGTGGAACATCAAAGCTGTCTAGAACAGAATCGATTTGCTGCTGGAACTCTAAAGAATTATAAAATTCAGGATCACGTTGATGAATGTTAGTATTCAGGTTTACATCCTCTAGTAGTACTTCTTCTTGGGCAGAAGTTGTTGTTGATGAATCTGTCGTCTTTTCCAAGAGGGATTTATTGAAAGCTTCAGAAAGAGTACCTGCTGTTTGTACAAGAAAGGTTTCACAATTTGTACATCTTTCACAACATTCAGCATGATAAGTGTGGCCACAAACCATATGTTGTACGGTTTGATGATTTTTAATGTTACAAAGTTGATTGTCACAGAATTTGCTGATGTCAGGTAAAAGACTTGGGCTGCCTGGTTTTCTCTTGTCTTCAGATTTATACCCCAGAGGTAAAGCAGTTGATTTTACTGTAGTGTTAAATGAAGCCAGGTGGTATTTGGCTTTTCCTTTGTATTTTGTTCCTTCCTTGTTTGTTTCTCTTGGAATCTAAAGTGCAAAAATATTTAGTAATTTTAAAATAATATGCACCCATGTTTCTTTATAAGAAGATGCCTGCACACATATGCATGCACAGCAAGCTGTTTAGGCTGTTGCTTTCAAGTACTTTGTATTTACCAGAGTTTTTAAATCACAGTGCAAGTTGATATGTTTTATACTGTTTTCGTGGACTTCCCCTAACATTTACTGGGAAGGCAATCTAGATTAAGACAGTACAGTAGTATCAAACTATACCTGTTTAGATTTTCCTATATTACCAGCAATCTTTTTAAATAATTCAAGGAGGAGTTCTGCTGTTTTCCCACTGATGAGTCTGAAATCTTGATCACATAGGCCTCTTTTATATGGTCTTGTAAATGCTTGGAAAAAGGCTTTATTGGACTTGGATTGGGCAATAGAGATAGCAGCATTCCTTATTTCATTAGCATTGTTCTGTGGTTGGATGACTGATCTTAGTACAGAATGCCATATTTCAACTTTTTTCTCACTTATCAGAGAGAGAAACTTTTGCTTAAGCCTGTAATATTCTGAGAAATTGGATTTCTGATGGCATAGGTCACTCAACATCGATAATGTGGCTCTGTCATAATGGTGACGTCCCCATATAATAAATAGAATAGCTATGCGTACCATCAAGGGAATGTAATTGCCAAGGTTTCCTGATCTGAATAAAACTGGATAGTGGAAAAGTGCCATTGGTACAACTTCTTCAAGAATGTGCAGTATGGAAACATATTCCATGTCTTTGCAAATTTTGAATTTGGCTATCACCTTCTTGCGAATGTGAAGCCAACCAAAGTAAACAGCTACTAGCAGGACATAAGCTCTTAAGGGTTTCAGTTTCTTTGGCATCTGTGTTTCAAAAACCTTTTCATATATATCAGAAAAGAAAAAATTGTATACTTTGATCACATCTTCATTCATATTCAGTGCGACATGAAAAGGTCCTTGCTCAGGAATTAATGATAGTACTGGAGAAGATTCATTTTCTTCTTGTGCTATTATTTTCTTGGTGAAGTACCACGTAGGCCAGTCACCAGGCATTGGGACAACAAAGGAATTGAGATAATTGACCAGTTGAGGACACAAAGAAAGGGAGTGTTGAATGGCTTCTTTATAATTTTCCATGCTCTTCAACTGATGCTCAAATTCATCAATCAAAAAACACGAATCAAGAGTTTGAAGTTCGTCGTGAGACATGTCAGAATAAACCCTAGAACAACAACAACAAGAAATAGATCAGCAGGGGAAGCTATTAAAACCTGCTTGTTGTATAATGTACATTCAATTTTCATATTATTAGCAAACCTGTACCAAAATGTTTTGAGACTCCACTGCCAAATTATTAGATCAGCCAGCAGAAACAATATTGTCATCACTATGGCTCTGTGCTCCTCAAGTGAGACTGTTCTTAATATTTGTTTATCCTGGTGTGTTTTTGTTATGCTGATCAATTCTAATGTCAACGTTTGACCAGGAAAGGGAGATTGTAGAAAGAGTAGGAAAATTTGCAGAACAGTCTCAAAACATTATATACACTAATGTAATAACTGCATAGAAGCAATAACAATCATTATAACTAATTACTTACCTGAATTCTTTGATTTGTTTTCTTAGGTTGTTTGAAGAAATTGATTGCAAATGTTGTGGCAAGGTGGACAGAAATGTGTTTTTCATAGAAGAAGTGTAACTTTTTAATAAATTGGTGACATATTGTAGTACAATTCCACCTCTGCAGAAATAAGAGCTTCCATTTAATGACTTTAACTCAACAAGACTGTGCCTGTCTTTGGTGCGTATGAATGGAATGGCATTTACAGATGTGTGGATATCCAGCAAGCTTGATGCCATGTGAACTGCTGACGAAAGTTTAACACTTGTTGGAAGCTGGATGGTGTAAATGTTGTGGAAGTCATCTAGGAGGTTGATCACAAGTTGCTTCTCCTGCATGAGTAAATGAAAAATATAATCACCAATTGTCAAGAGGAAAAACATGAGTTGAAAAGTGTTTTGGACATACAGTTAATGCTGTCTGTAATCTTGTTGCCAGAACTTCTGAGTGTTTTGTTCTTATTTTTGAAGAATGCCTGTCATGTGTCCTAGGAGCAATGCTATACCCTAACACAGGTCCACTATTCATTGCTGATCTAGAAGCACCTTGGTGATGTAAATACAGTCCAGAGTCTTTTTGGAATTGAGATGTCTTTTGAGACCTACCAAGAAATGATCATTATAATAATAAATGGCTAGAGATTACAATGTTTGAAATATTACTGTATTTATTTCTTGAATTTCTACACAAACTGTACCTGAAATATGCAAGAGTATGAAGAATAACCACAGTACGCTGGTGTTGTAACTCATCACGCTCTTTAGTCAGTCTACTGTCAGACCTTGAAATAGCGTTGAAAACCATGTCATATAGTCCCGGTGCATATTCTTCAGCAAAGTCACACATCAGCACTGGATTATATAATGGTACTCCTTCTTCGATGGTGTAGTGGTGATAAAGAGCAAGTTGAAATTGAGCTACCAGACTGTCAAATGAGTTATCTACATAGAACAACATTGATAGAGTTATACTTAATGATGATGCTATGAACAAGTCAAAAACAAAATGGCATAAAAAGATCATACTGTATCATATGAGAACACAAAAAAATTGAAAATATCTTATTGGCACAAGCACAAGTTTGGTGGTGTATTGCTTTACAAAAATGAATGGTTACCTTCACTACTTCAATTTAATGTCAAACTCATTTTAATTTTTTTTTGTCTTCTAAGCTTGTTTATCTTGTGCTGTATAGCTCTCAGTGTGTTTACATTACATATAAAAGAACATGCCCCACATGTTTTACATTTCATAACTTAAATTTAAAAAATTTTATATACCTACAAAAATCATGTACAAGTAGCTGTTATTAAATGTGGTAGTGGTTTCAATCCATTTCAGTTGCTAGAGCCATGAAATAATTTTGCCGTGGATAGTTAATTTGGTTTCTGACATCTATTCTAATCATAACCATTATGGGAATTATTTTTATGCATGTATAGTAAGAAACATAATTACCAACAGTATTTTCTTTTTCCAACGCCTGATTTATTCTTTCCCAAGTGTCTCTATCTATGGTAACCCTCCCCTCTTTATGCCAAAGTTTGATCCCACAAATGTCAGCAAGTGCATTTAGCCTTGTGAAAAGGTTTTCAAAAAGAATTTTAGTTTTTTGTAGGTTCCCAGAAGTACTGTCAGTTTGAGTTTCACTGTCTTGCAAGCTGTCATGAAGATGTAAAATAGGGGAGCCAGTAAACTGCCATATCTGTAAAAGAAAAGCCCAATCAATCCCTGAAAACAATGCAGGCCCAGTCTTAATCAGTTTTAAATTTTCCCTAAAATCAGAAAGTAAATGGAGAAAAGACAGTTTTCAATAGAAATAACAATACAAACATTAAAAGCGTGCAACAATTAGTATTTACTATATAAGTAAAATTATCTTTAATATTATTTTCTGTTGTGTAGTTGATGCTTTTTAGTACCAATTGGTACAAATTTACACGCTTTGAGTGTTTTTATCGTTCCTAAAGTTTGTTTTAAAATGCTTAAAACATATTTTTGGAAAGAGTTGGACCTTTTTTAACTGAAGGGGACTTGAAAGTACTCCACTGGTGTTGGGGTTTTTCCCTTGCTCTTGATCGTCACACGTAACACTTTCTTTGTCACACTGCAAACAAAATGCCAGTTGTTCATGTCCGGATCCATATATTGAACAAAACCTGTATACACACACACACACATATATATAGATATAATATATATAATATATATTCGATATTTCCTCTTTGAATTCTCTTTTAGTAGTTCGTCATTTCGTTTGGCGTACGTTCGTCCATCAGAACGAATACATTTGTAAACAATGCACGAGGCAGTTGTGTGACAAAAGTTTTTTTAGTTGAAATATTTGATTTCTTCACACAATAGGTTTTCTCAATTAAATTTAAAACAAAAAACATATAAGCTTTATTTTCTGTTCTACTTGCGAAGCCGTAAAAGATCTGGAATGTGTCTGAGAGATTCTACTTACTTCTTTTGCTCGCGCTGCCGAGACGTACAGTGGGTGATCTTTAAATTCATCGTCTGCAGTTTGTTTGCAAAGGTTGCACCACCTTGTTCCTGGACGATATCCAGACATCTTAGCACCAACCTCGTCAAATAGAGCGTGAAATCGGTGTGGAATTTTATTTGTGCTCAGCCGCGAATGCTGAAAGTTTTCTGGTTTGGGGCACGAACATCGCACGTTTTGTCTTCGTGCGACGTCCCAGTGATAGCGACAAAGCTGAGAATTTTCCGGTAGCTGTGAAGCTCTACTTATCTCAGAGTTTATTGTGTAAAGCCTGCCTTGGCATGCTCTGCCTGTCCGTGTTTTTTCGGCTTTCATACATTGGCCTGCTTTGTTTTCTCCATGTCCATACACTTGTTGCAACAACAGCATGAACAATACAATGACGGTAGCAGTGCGTGACTTCAAAGGTTTCTCTTCAGCCTTCATTTTCGCCTTTGGTGCAAGGGGGAAACCATGTGGTGCAAGAGATATGTTGTAGAAAATATAATAACCTAAGTTGTCTGAAGTTTGCTCGCTCGGCTTTGCTTTCTGTGGCTCGGTTTTTTGAATTTCGCGCCTTGGAAAGTTGTTTTGTTTACAAAACTAAATAATTGCTATGGGGATGGAGAGGGGACTTGTTGCACCGGAACTAAAATTTGTGAGCATGCGCGTTGCGTTTGACCGCGGTGTTCTCACAAACTACGCTTTGTCCCGCGGGATCGCCACAGGAAACCCATTTACAACAAGCGCGCGATATTACCACAGGAAACCCATGCATAACAAGCGCGCGCGCCAAGCAAATTAAAACAAGCGCGCGCATTTTTTGTCTTTTTAATAAATTATTAAAATAAACATCCATTGTCAGGAGAAGTGGCTGGGCTGCCTGTGTTTTCGTCTCTGTCCTGACAACTACGAAATTCATCCAACTGCTTTTTGGAATGAGCACAAAACGTTTTACAAAACGTACGAGTATTTTCTTTTTTCGCTCTTTTGTTTTAGTTCCCCTCACGTCGGCCGGCCGCCTCTTTTGTCTTTCAAGTCACCGTTTTTTTAGCATATAACTTACATTTCATAAAAAGGTCACTTTTTAAACAGCCTTTCCATTTGTAGTTAGAACACATTTTATTTTGCCCTTTCAATAGTCTCAAACTTCATCATCGAGCTAATCGCGAAGTTGACGATCCGCCGGGTCTATCGACTCACGAGCTCCGAATTTCGAAAATTTCTCCATGTCAGAACTTACCCGAACATCAAGCCCACTAATACTTTTTTAAAGAGTCATTCAACTCAACGGAGTTTTTTGTCTTCAAAGATTTTTCTGTATTGGCGGCCAATCAAAGATGTCAATCTTTCGAGGTAATAATCGAAAGTGACGTCTTTTTTCGATTATTAAGGGTGTGCTGACATATAAAAATGGCCCGTTGCTAGGGAAATTTGAAAATTCTATAAAATGCCATCAAATTGTCATATCGCTTTTATGTTTTGTACTAATTGTCTTCCCTGAGGCAGAGCAAACTTTTGCATTTTATAACGCATTGCATGACGTCACCATGTGACGTCATAGATACAGAAAAAAGCTATAATTTTTTTCAGCACTGTATATTTGAGAATTTAAAATGCATTATTTCAATTTTGAGATCAAGGTGCATAGAATCGAGCATGGGTTTTAAGAATGGTTCCCAAATAGGCCTTTTAGGATTTTTTTAACGTCAAAAATGAGCGACTTATGCCAATAACTGTCGTATTTCTTAAGTTTTCACAAATCCCATGCTCGGCTTTGAAGAAAAAGCTGTAAAGAATATAAATATTGAAAAAACACTTAGTTCTGATGAAATCTGCCAAAGATTATAGCTTTTTAAAGAAACCGGAAGTAAAGTGTCCCACCCATACACAGTAAGAACGAAAATGAGTCTTGTCAGGTGTGTGTAGCTCTACCAGAAGTCAAATGATTTCTGCCAAAAATGCACGCACGTGTTCCTATTCAATTTTGCCGGCCAAAAGAAGACCCTATTTTGCATAGCAACCATTGCACAGCAACATTATATGTCAGTACACCCTTAAGCGAAAGTTAATTTTTGATTGATAATCAAAAAGTGACGCATTTTTCAATTAATAATCGAAAAGTGAAGCATTTTTCAATTAATAAACAAATTTGGCATGTCAAACTTGATTATTA
The DNA here is from genome assembly GCA_029948255.1 of Telmatactis stephensoni. Lineage (NCBI taxonomy): Eukaryota > Metazoa > Cnidaria > Anthozoa > Actiniaria > Isophelliidae > Telmatactis > Telmatactis stephensoni. The sequence continues at coordinate 14,549 of JALIZF010001132.1, forward strand.
ATTTAAAAAAACCCTGGCATTTCGATTAATAATTGATTTCCGGAATTAAATTGACAGTCCGGACTGATTTGAGTTCTGACCCCTGTTTATAAGTATCTACCATAATTGGATGATCACTTGGCAACCTACAGCCTACCATTTACAGTTTGTTATTGTTATTTGTAGTTGGGGTATTCATGACGTGGATGACTGTTGTAATGGTGCACTGTACCTAGCCAATGTTACCAAAGAAGTAGACATCAATAAGCTGGCTATTGATGGGGGATCAGCAGGTGGATATGTGACTCTTTCCGCCCTCACATTTCGTAATGTGTTTAAAGCTGGTGCAAGTATGTATGGGGTTTCAGATGTGGAGGTATGTCAAGAGTTATTTGAATCACTATTCTTAACACTCCTAATGAGATGCAAAGATGAAATAAATTGTAACAACAAGTCCCTTAAATGAAAATAGTATTGCTTCACTTGAGAATATGGCTATAGATAAATACAAGGCCCACTGTCATGAATCACTCAGTTCTTTAATTCTCAGTTCCAGCAAAACAGGGAATATCAGAACGGCCCACTGACCCTGAAATTTGCATGGGTCATGCAATGCTATCCTGTAAGCCAAATTCTATCAGCCTGTCTTAGGCTGTTGATCAATATTTTTTGCAATACTTTAATTGAGCTGAGCATGAATAAGAGTGTTAGAAAATAGTCAAGAGTAGTTTTCTCAACTTTGAGATATTTTTGGCAGTACGTATCATTTTTTTTTAATACTTAAGGTTTTGGTTCAAGAAACTCATAAATTTGAAAGCCGATACGTTGATAACCTCATTGGACCTTATCCTGAAGAAAGAGATGTTTACCTAGCAAGATCACCCATCCATCATGTTGACCAGCTTAGCTGTGCCATGGTGTTGTTCCAAGGGGATGAAGATAAGGTTAGTCAATAATAAGAAATTGTGATCATGACAGCTAAGGTGAACAATATAGAAAACATGAAATTGGAAATGGATGACTAGGCCAACCACTTTATACTAATATACTTACTAACACACCCTTAGCCAAGCCCTTCCTGACACCTTAAGACTGGTTTCCATTTGATTGCTATGAAACCAGATCGTAGCGATGAAATGGAAACCAGGCTTTAGCACTCATTTGTTGACACCTTAGCAACCATTTACAGACACCTTAGCAACCACTCGCTGATATATTACCAACCACTTATTGACACTTAAGCAACCACTTGCTGACACCTTAGGAACCTCTTACTGACACCTTACCACTTACTGACACCTTAGTAACCATTTGCAGACATCTTACTAACCACTTAGGGACAGACCATTAGAAAAGTGATGGAGGGCAAAAGCAAAAAAAAAAATCTGCTGGGACATTTTCTTAAAAAAATATTCCTGCCAAAGTGAAAAAAAAATTCATTTCCACTTTTGGTGGCCAAATGGTCCGTCCCTTACTGACATCTTACCTCATCGACAAGTGACTGACACCTTAATTAACATACATTTAATAACATGCTCAAGTATTGATTTCCACCATTAGATTGTTCCACCAAACCAGGCTGAGATGATGTTTAATGCTGTTAAAGAAAAAGGTCTACCAGTAGCATATAAACTCTATAAAGGTAGTAAAAATTACATACCGGTATGAACCTCAACAATATTTTTGCTGTTCTGTGGTTTTGAATCTTTGAAGTTAATCACAGAACCTTGCTATCTTTCTTGAAGGTGAACAACATTTTTTTCGTAAAGCAGAAAACATCAAAAGTTGTCTTGAGGGAGAACTATATTTCTTCTCAAAAGTGTTTGGATTTGATGCTCCAGGACTTACTATCGAGGTATTTTTCAGTATTGTTACAATTATAAACTTTCTTTTTTGTCTTCCTCTTAATGTGTAGTTCCAAAAAATATCCATACCCCAACCATGGAGGGAATGTGAAATTCTGGAGGGGAGGGGATCAGAGAAAGAACAAAATTACAGAGTTTGTATGGAAGAAAAGTGGAAGTTCCAGGGGGTAGGGGGGTCCATTTACAAGTTCCCTCTGATGGGGGTATGGATATTTTTTGGAACTACACAATTCACATTCTATTGGGATTTAACAAATTGATATTTATGAAGAAATTGTAACTCAGAAAGATGTTAGAAATACAAGTGTTTCTTTGAGTGTGAAATATGCTTTGAATATATCCAAGTCTTCAGATGTCAGACATCAGATGTCTGAGGCTTGGATTTTATTCTGAGCTTTAATAATTCACATTTGAAGAAACATACACATATTTCTAACTAGTTGATGTTTGTTTTCTAGCTTGAGATCTTCAACCTCAAGTGAACCATATAATAAACTTGTGTGAGCAAGAAAACATGCCAGAAAGAGGATTCAAAAGGATTCCAGTAGAGTTGGAGAGTCTGATAGATAATAGTCTTCTGCTCAGTACAACAAAAATCAAAGAATTATAGCTACTGTGTTGCAAAAGTGTACTTTGACAAAATGAGAATCAAATAAAAAAGAAATGGTTTATTCAACCTAAACATCTTTGACATAACTTTCGTATGGTACAAATATATTTATATCTTTATTTTTTTTTAACATTCTTTGAGTTTGTTAGCTCTACTAACTTGTCCTTAATATTCCTTGATTACAGCAAGTGTTGGTTTGAAATATTTTAGAATGCTCTGTTCAGGTTTTACAACTTGAGGTATCTGTTTGATATAAGACAACAGTATAAGTAAATGGGAAGATATTCAGACATAATTACTAACAACTTGCTGACACCCTACCAACCACATACTGACACCTTACCAACCACTTGCTGACACTTTACCAACCACTTACTGACAGCTTACCAACCACTTACTGACACCTTACCAACCACATACTGACACCTCACCAACCACTTATTGACGCCTTACCAACCATTTATTGACACCTTACCAACCACATACTGACACCTCACCAACCACTTGCTGATACTTTACTAACCATCCACTTACTGACATCATACCAACCACTTATTGACACACTACCAACCATTTACTGCAGTTACTGACACCTTGCCAACCTTACCAACCACTTATTGACACCTTTCCAACCACCCACTTACTGGCACCTTATGCACACACCTTGTCTACAGTTTCATCTGCTTCTTGAGGCTCTTTACTTGTTGAAGACTTTGTACATACATCTTCCTTATGTGTTATATAACTTCTCCAGTTCAAGAACCAGTCAATGCTTTTCTCAGTACAGTCTTCATGTGGTTTTGAATTTGTTTGATTATTTTTCACTTTCCAAGGACCAATATTTTCCTTTTCATTATAATCATTACAAACAGATATACCACTTTCACAGTTATTTAGTTCTGATGATGGTCCATTTATACATTGCCGTTTCCTTGCTGGTGAGGTAATATCTTGTATTGAGGTATGAAACTCCTGACTGCTGTCTCCATTACAAACTACACTTTCTATTGAGTTTGATGATTCATCTTTACTTTGTTTTACTTGTGAAATTTCACCAAACAGAGACTTTTTGTTCTTGTGTCGATTATTTTTACTTGAATCCGAGATACATTTTTCTATAAAGGGAGTGGACTGTCTACTCTCTGGTGACTTTGTATCTACATTTTCTTTTGATGGTGTTTGTTTCAACCATGACTTAAGGGATTGTTGTTTTTGTTGTATTCTGTTATAGCCTGGAGATGGTGTATTAAGTGTTTTTGGAGAGGAGGAATTATAAATGAACTGATTTCTTTCTGGTGTAGTTGATGTTAATGGCACTCTTTTAACCTGTATTGGTGATCCTAACCTCAAACTATTAGTAGGTGTTGATAACAGTGAGCTTTGTCTAGACAAAGGAGAATTGAGCTTGGATGGAGTGATCACAGAGCCTGCACCAGGGCTTGAGACTTCTGGAATAAGATTTGAAATAAATGGGAAAAATGAATCAACGAATGAATGAACAAATCAGAGTGAAAAATGAATATGACAAAAATGGCTAAAAGACTGGAAAAAAGAATGAGAGTAAAAGAAAGGAAGAGGTATGTAAAGAACAAACCTGCCTACCAGTGCACATATAGATAATTGAGAATGAATGAATGAATAAAATAGAACAATAGAGTGAGGAATGAATATGGGAAAATGAAGGAAGCAAGAAAGGGAAGAAGAAAGGAAGGAAGGAAGAGAGGAGGGAAGGAAGGAAGGAGGGTGGGAGGGAAGGGACAAGGGAAGGAAGGTAGGTACATGTAGGTAGGTATATAGGGAATAAAAACATGCATGTACCTACCATCACATGCAGTAGGCAAACTTGGTTTTGACTGTTCGCACCAGCCAACAAAATCAGTCTTTTCTCTTATTTGCTGATTACAATTCATTCTCCTAAAGAAAGACAATGGTAATACATCACATATTAGAATTTATCTGTTTAAAACAGTCTCTATTTATAGACGGAAGCCAATTTAGCTTTCGCTAATCTTCCATTGGGCCGTCTTTCATCTCACACTCACTACCTCTTTACTTGAATATTTTTCATACAATGCTCAACTCACATGTTGATTTTTGCTGAGGGAGGTAAAACTGGAGAACCCAGAGAATAAAACCCTCATGGCAAGGGAGAGAACAACACATCAAACAAACTCAACTCACATATGATCCAGTTCCCGAGCCGGGACTCGAACCCGGACCACAGCGGTGAGAGGCGAGTGGCTTAACCACTACGCCACCCATGCCACCCACGTTTATTATTACCACTTGATAAACACATCACTTACCATATTCGAACATTATTGTCATCAGAACAAGTTACTAACTAAAACAAAGAAAAGTAAATATCAGTATGACAAATGAATGTTACATGTTTAACTTGATACCAGAGAGAATTTGTTTAAAAAAATAGCGGTGTGGCAGGGGTGGATTTAGGGGAGAGGTGCAGGGGTGCACACCCCCTCCTGAGAAGACTTTGAGTCCTTTTTTCTCAATATTTTCCCAAAACATCCTCTCGGCAGTTTCCAATTTATATGATGGTGCACCCCCTCCTGAAGATGGTGCACCCCCTCCTGAAGATAATCCTGGATCCACCCCTGTTAATGTCATCCAGCAGACTGTTTTCTAAGGGTACACTACTATGCATAGATGATGTATACCATGTGTCAATATAATCCCTGTATGCATACCTTCCCAATGTCTGCAGGGCACCAAGCAACACTCGTCACTTCACTCATATGTCCTTTAAGTACCAGTGGCAGTGCCTGTGGTGCATTAACATTCCATATGTATGCATCATTATCACTTGAACCACTGAGTAGATAGTTGTCGTCAGGACTCACTGTTGCTTTGACATAGAAAGTGGAATTGTTGTGACCATTCAAGGAATAAACAGGACTCTCCTTGAGAACTGTGCATTCATACATATAGATTCTGTTATTTGTGCAGCTGGCAAATAACCTGGACTGGTTGGAATCAAGAACCAAGGAGGAAAATCCTGCAGAAAAACGTTGAACTTCCATAAACCAAATGTTGAGTCTAATTGGCTGCTAGTGATCTTAATGGCTTTTGAGGAGATTGTTTACAGGATCTGCCAACAATAGTAATCTAACTGGAAAAATACTTGATATAATTTTTGAAAACTGGTTGTTCAAGAGAGGTCGTAGTCACATGGGCTCAGTGATTAGGATGTTAGACTCATAGCTGAGAGCTACAGAGCTGAGAGCTACAGGTCATGAGTTTAAGTCCTGACTGCACTGTGTTTGTCACTGTGTTTGTGTGAAAGCATTGTGAGGGTAAAGTTCGGATAGGAGTGGCATCATGTCACACCCCCTCCCCCACCCCCTCGTGGGAGAACCATTGGGAATTTGAGACTACTCAGCTATATACATGAGTATTAGCATTGCTGGAGTAAAGTTGGGATAGGAGTAGTGCCCACTCCTACCCTTCTATTAAAAGGTTATGAAAGAGGAACCTTAGGGTTGTCCTTGACTGTTGTCAACAAACTTAAGGAGGTGGTTACTTAGGGGAGGTAGCCTTGGAGGGCAAGATTTGATGTCCATATGCCTCTACCCACAAAATGATCACCAGCAGGATACACTTGTAACTGTAATATTTGGGTTTCCTGTGTAATTCAACAGGGCAAACCATGCACAGACTTACCATATCTGCGTTGTTCATTACCAGGATAAGGGAAGACATGATAAGGCATAGGATCACATCTAAGGGTTGTATACGTCTTGCGTAGGTCCCATACTTTGATATTACCATCCATTGCACCAGCTGATATTAGTTTATTCTCATCTTGGAATATAACAGCAGTCACAGATTGTTGAGAGTCCTGTGAAGTAAGTTTACATAGATATCTTTAGGAATAAATCTACATTGTTAAACAACTTCTGTGTATTAATCTACAATGATGCTGATGATGATCATGATGATAATGGCATCAATGATAGTTCATAAAAGTGGTATCATGAATAGTTGGTGCAGTTTGTGGTGGTTTGTCATGATGCTATCTAGAAGAGCTGTCAGTTTTGGCCACAATTGAAGAGGCTGGTCATGCAACATAGTATAATGTCTAGTTTTCACTACAGTGGTGTTGAAGTCAATATAATCTTTCTTGGTAATTTTGTAATGTGGTACTAACATGGATGGTTGTTATGATTAAAGTGATTATCTGATGATAGTGATTACAAATGATAATGATATCTCTCACTTACAGATTGAGCAACACTTCCTCTCCTTAACCTCTTGCGAACCCTTTGTGGTGTTCCATTTAGTTGAACTGTATGAGCATTATGGATGATATTGACTGGCTTGTAAAAGTCATTGCGGCGATTACATCTCATATCCCATATCATAATGTTGCCATCTCTTGAACCAGTACCAAATGTAACTAAACAATAAATAATTAAGAAAAACATTAATGGTTAGCATTATTGTAGTCAAATGACAGACCTCAAGATCTCAGTGACCCCTATTTTTTGTTACTTTTTCCCATGACTCCAATTACTCTTCCTTATTTTTTGTTGGTGATTACTTGAGTGACCCCCCTTTCTTTGAATACTAAGGAACTCCTTGTAAGAAATCATAAAAATAAGTTAGAAGTATTTAAACTTACAAATATCATTTGTCCTAAAATTCACAGATTTTAGACTACAACTATGGCCTCTGAATTCAGATAGTCTTTCTCCTTTTTCCACATCCCACAAGACAGCTGTTTGGTCTCCTGATGCTGTCATCTGTTGCATAAGAATAATATGGCATCTTTAATGGTAATTGAACTGAGTTGAGTGGAATCGCACACTTTTTAACCATTCAGATTGCAGGATTTATAAGTGATTTCAAAATGGGTATAAATTAAGGTGTTAAGGATATACTTACTAATTTGGGTTCTCCAGTCATCCAAGCTATGTCAAATACAGCATTCGAATGAGCTGTCCAAACTGGAATAAATAGTTCAAATAGTTCTAGCAATGTTTGATTGTTGTTCGAGGTGTAACGTAAGTTTTTATAGCGTACCTTTGAGAATTGATCTAGCGCCATATTTCCTCGTGTCACACAATGTGACAGACCCATCTTCGTCAGCGCAAGCTAACATGTGTCCTCCTAGCTGGCCTACATAAGAATATTATTTTGAGTTAAAGTAATTTGAGAGAAAATAGAGATGCGATAATGAAGACTTACTTTCGCTGAACCGCGAAGCAAATGGCGGGACATCCATCTAAAAGAGACAACGATAGCACGAGTTCTGAGCAATAATATTTCATGAATATTTGATGTTGATCTCCGTAAACTTACCGTGTCATCCCTTCCTCGGACCAAATGTTCATCAACACGGTGACAGCAGAAAGATTTGACGGCAAAATCGATGGGAATACCTAGAAATATCACAACAAATTTGAAATGAACAAAGCCGAAGCGAAGCCATCGACAGCAGTGAAGCAGAAATCAAACTTACAAGACTTAGATCGATGATTTTGAAGTTGTCTGTGAAGAATAGCGTTCAGTAAGGTCATTTTGGGCTTTTTTAACCCGGCAGGAGTGATTTTCAAGAGTTATATAAACTAGAATAAAGAAGAAAAGTGTTTTGATAAATTAACCAAGCCGAACGTCTTTCCCGCGAAATTTTTGTAAATCAAGATTCGCGCGCGAAAACGCTCTTCGTAAGAATGATTTTGATTGGCTATTCTCTATCAGAGCTTGTGATTGGCTTCATAACAAATTCAGTTCCAGGCTTTTTCGCGTGTTTTCAAAATGGCGGCCACCTCGGCATTTACTGCATTTGGAACTCTCACAGAAAGTTCTTCTAATAATCAAGAAAACTGGCAAGATGCTAATGCAGCACTACTTGAACTTGACAAAGGTAAGTAAAGGTTTCTTCCTTTTTCGTTATTCCAGCTTTTATAATGAAACACTGTTTGCAAATGAGATGCGACGTAAGACTTAAGCTTATAAGCTTAAGTTACTAGTCTACAAACTGTGCATGTGAAATCATTGTTGTAGAAATCCCTTTCAGACGGGCGATAATACAATTGTCGAGCCAACACGACTAGGTTTAGAAGTAATCATTTTGTTGCAAATACAACGCTATTCAATACTACGGGATGGCAGGCCACATATGGTGGGTTTAGGAGGGGAGGGGGGAGGGAGAGTTGCTTTGGAGAGCATTCAGCTGTGACAAAATGGGGCTTAATGTAATTTAGTTTTTAAGGAAGGATATGCAATTCTATAGTACATTTAGAGTAAAAAAGGGGGGAATAAAGGGGGGAAATGGTGATAGAAATGTTGTAAAATAATATGAATGACTAAATGGAAAAATGACAAATTGAGAATGAATATAATTGTATATAAAGGATATGCAATTCAATAGGGCATATTTTTAAGGAAGGTTAGGACCAGTCATTATTTACAGGGAGGGGGGGCTGGTGGAAATATGGGGGGGGGGCATCATTTTTCATGCACACACTGCATTATTGTTATAAGAGAATGTATGTGGAAAGGGGGGTGGGGGTGGGGCCATCAAAAATTGTGCATCACATTTCTCATTTCCACCAGCCCCCCCCCTTGTAAATAATGACCGGTCCCTTATGCATTTCTATAATACTACACCTACATAGTACAGGGTGTGTTCTATATATGTACTTATGCCAAGTCTATCTTGGCCTTTGCTGATTTTCACACATCAAGCCATTTTGAGCTTTGATGCTTGTTGTGATTGCTGATCTTTGCAGATCATTTGTCTTTGCTCTGATGTACTGGACTGAGGCAGGGTTGCCATGGTGACCTTGAGGGGCCTGGATGGGTTACACCAGTCTCTCTGTTTCTGAACCCAACCCCAGGCTCATCTGATGGTGATGAGTTTCATCACATGTGGAAACAGTATAGTCAATACCCTAAAGGATACCAGGAAATGCTAAAACTCTCAACTTCAATTTTAACACCCTAAAAGATACCAAATTGCTGATGTTTACCCTGTGACATAGGGTATCAACATTAGCAATGACAGAACCATCAATGAGCTGAGCATACCATTGGTCAAAGCACTGTGAAGTGTCCGAAATATTCTTAATTTTATTCAACCACCTTCTGATGTTTATCTTTCTTTTATGAAGCATACCTCCCCTGAAACTACTCTCTCTCCTTGTAGGTTTGAGATCAGGTAAAGCAGGGGAACAGTGTGAAGCAATTGTTAGATTCCCAAACCTGTTTGAAAAGTATCCATTTCCAATTTTGATCAACTCTGCCTCATTAAAACTTGCAGATGTCTTCCGTAATGGGTAAGCTTGTAAAAGTGTTTCTTTTCTTATTGTTTGCTGATATTGTATTCTCGATATGATTGATATATTGTATACCTATATAGTGGATTCATTAAAGGCCAGGAACCTGGCAAATTGACCGGCTGTGAACACGACTAACTTTGCTGGGTTTTGCCTGGCTGTCTTGAAAAACTCAAAACAACTTCTGATAATAAATACTTGACTGTCATCTTGTCCAGGTATTATAGCCAGAATGTTGCTCTAGTTTAAAATTGTAATGAATCCCCATTTTAGATCATGGAAATATTTTATGGATTCAATGGCTTTTCTTTGTTTAGAACAAACTTCATGAGGCTCTGCATCCTCAAAGTTGCTCAGCGAAGTGAAAAACATCTGGACAAAATCTTAAATGTTGATGAGTTCTTAAGAAGAGTATATTCCGTGATTCATTCAAATGATCCTGTAGCAAGAGCCATCACTATAAGGTTAACATTTATGCTATATAATGTGTTTAGTAGCCTCCCACAAAATCTCTATTTTATTTGATTATCTATTTATGGTTTTCTTGTCCAATATTGATTGAGGGATAGAGATGTCCTTTAATGTCTCATTCAAGGCCAAGGCCCACTCCACATTCTATTACACAGGGATCCTTGAAAGAGTACAGCAGTACTTAGTATCCAGAATATGTTAGGTAATTAAGGTTAGGTATTAAGTCATGGTACCTCAATTTTTTTAGACTTCTTGGGAGTATTTCAACAATTATAGCAGAAAGGAAAAATGCACATCACAGGTATTTAGTACATTAAATGTTTATTTTCTGTTTTTTATATTTTAAGTATTTGTGATTACTCAGACACTGGTCTTTTTTTGTTGTTGTTTTTGATTTGTTATTTTTTTCTTTTCATCTCTTCATTTCTTAATGCAAAACCCCATTTGAATTTATTGTTGTATGTTTGAAAATGTTAGTATCAGGACAGGTTTGGACTCACATGATCAAGTTGAACTGGAAGCAGCTATTTTTGCTACAGGACAGTTTTGTGCACAGTCCAGGTACAGTGTTCATTGTATATCTATTTTCACTGCATAATTAATTAGCTCAGAGTATAAATAAGCCTGCTCGATCTAGGAGTGGTCACTTCAAGATACGCCGGCACAACGTGAACTTTCGTTCTTTGCCATCATCGTCAACCGCCACCAGCTCTATTTCAAGATTCTTATTCTGAGTACTCTCAGCAGCCTTAGCGTTCTGACTTTCCTACCAAGCTTGGCTAAACTTAACATGGCTAGCTAGCAGAGTTAGTGAGCACAATTGCACCAGTCAGCTTGCTTTGGTAAACGTATCGAGGTAATTTAGTGTTTGTTACTCGAACATTTTCTCTTGGTTTGCCCGGGGTTTATTCCCAATTTTGCTAGTAGTCGTTTGTATTTGTAGCCGCTTCTAGGTTTTTCTCGTCCTAGTTTGCTGAAGTTTGTTATTTTCGGTTTACCAGTCGGCTTGCCGGTTTGGGTAGGCTTTCAATCGTTTCTATTCCTTTTTCATAATTGTTTCTTTGTGGTTTATTTTAGTTTTTCCAAACTAACTTTCGTTGGCTATAAATTTTAAGCTTTATCATTAACCCAAACCGCTTTTATTGTATATTTTGTGTTCCTTCGGCCAGTACTGCCATTAGCGTCCTACTTTAGCAATTTGCATTCGTCTTGCATGCTTTGTGTTACGCCTCGTAACTTCGGTCTTTGTTTCCAGTTAGTTCATTAGTCGTAAATTTATTTGTTTTATGCTTTGTTTATTTAGTGCTCTAAATCTACGTTTTAACTTCAATTAATGTGCACATTTGATGTGGCCTTAAGAGCCACGAGGTTTGAATTTTGAAGAATCGCACAGACAGAGGAGTACCGCTAGCGAAGGTGGCCTGGAGAGCCACGAGTTCACGAATTTTAGGAATTGCATTGATAGAGGAGTACTGCTAGCGAAGGTGGCCTAGAGAGCCACGGGTTTGCGAATTTCAAAGAATCGCATTGATAGAGGAGTACCGCTAGCCGAGCGAAGGTGTATGGCCTAGAGAGCAAAGGGCCAGCCCTACGAATCTTTTAAAGAATCGCACGGATAGAGGAGTACCGCTAGCGAAGGTGGCCTAGAGAGCCACGGGTTTGCGAATTTCAAAGAATCGTACAGACAGAAGAGTACTGCTAGCGAAGGTGGCCTGGAGAGCCACGGGTTTGCGAATTTCAAAGAGTCGCGTTGATAGAGGAGTACCGCTAGCGAAGGTGTATGGCCTAGAGAGCAAAGGGCCAGCCCTATGAATCTTTTAAAGAATCGCACGGATAGAGGGGTACCGCTAGCGAAGGTGGCCTAGAAAGCCACGGGGTGACGAATTTGAAGGACTGCATTGCCAATACCAGTACCGCTAGCGAAGGTGGCCCGGGGTGCCATGGGTTTACGCATATTTTGATGCATTGCATTTACAGAGAGATACCGCTATGATGTGGCTAGTAGAGCCAAGAAGAAATGAATTCGTACCATAACCATTGGTAGAATGTTTTCCCTCTTTTTCACTCGGCCCAATTTAACCTGCCAATCCTTCCTCTCTGTTGACCTCGGGGGGGCTAGCTAAAGCTCTAATTCTGGATCTAGTTCGGAGCCTGGGGTCAACAGAGGGTGGGGTTCCCTTTCATGCATTACAAGGTAATTTGAGCCTCTTATGTTGAGCTTCGTTCATACAACTGTCTATCATTTACAGGGAATACTGCCTTGTTTTCTTTCCCGGGGACCCTACCCTCTGTTGGCCCCTATGGCTACCAAAATTGCTACCTAAGTCATTCATTCTAGAGAACCTCAGAAGGCGAGGCCAATTAATTTCTTGGAGACAACTTGATGTTAAATAGGTCTATACCTTCATAACAACTTTTCCCAATTTTGTCTTAAAGTTCGGAATTTTGGGTGCGAGGAGTTTGCATTCGTGATTGATAGGTGTTTATGAATCATCTCATGCAGTTTTTTAATTAGCTGTAGTGGATCCTGCAGTAGTGTGTATAATATAGATATGGAATACATGGCAAGGTACCGACTTCACAGGTTAAAGTCCCATAATTCCTAGCAAAATGTACATTTTTGAAAAGTCGAGTATCTTGGACTCGTAGTTAAAGCGAAGTAGAATCAAAATGAGAGGAGATAGACAAGAAAAATTTGATATATTAAAGAAAGCAGTGCTCATTTTTTAGTTTTAGAGGAACAGTTCTGCTAAGGTGGATACACCAACTGTTTTCTGCTTGCAGCATTTCACTTTCTACTGGAAACGGTCAGTCTAATAGTGTATTTACCCATTCAAAGCTAATTACCCCAGATTGAAACACGTGTTCGCCGGAAGGCTCATAAGAATTTGGTTGGTATTAAACTCATTTGGTTCTTAACACATTTTGACCTTTTAAGACACATGGTGTCGTAATTTAAGGGGACAAACGTCTCGTCACGGCACACTTAAACTCAGCGGAGACGGCACAAAATGTTCAAAACAAAGTAGTAGAATTTTTCGCAGGATTTACAGAGAGTGTATAGCAACAACAATAACCAGGGATAGCAAGAGATTTGTTATCTTATCTTTAGAATTCAACTTAGAATATATCGTTTAACTGGGTCCCAGTTCCCGGAGAATTCGCACAGTTCAAAATACGCCATTTCTCCAACCTGACAATGCTTTTGCCCAGTCACAAAGGTCATATGACGTATCTCTGGTTTTGTCACTTTCCCTTGTACTTTCTTTTTTACGTTTTTGTAGTTTCGGTTTGTTTTCTACTGGAATCGTATACTGCGCAACATGAACGACGCTTAAAGGGGGAAAGCTCCTAATGATAAAATCGGTGAGTTTCCTGGTTTAACCCACTTAAGTTTTGCAGTGCGCATCTCTACTGCGCATGGCATAGTTCAGCCCATTTTGATTTGTTCGATTGTAAAAGATATATATTTGACTCAAAATGATGCAAGCTTTAGTCTTATGAAGTTTTTAACAGTCAGACACCCTCTAAGAGGCGTTTTTGTGGTTACTCATCTTAGTCCTCTTTGGTCACAGGCTGTGTACGACGTCTTGTTTCACACTTCGGCCAATGTGTCGTAGCGCCGAAACGAGCACGGGCACCTATTCTTTTTATTTTTGTAAATCAATGGTAATAAGTTTCTCTATCATATATGTAATTAGTCAAGATTCCATGTCAAGGTTTTAGATATTTTCCAAAACGTGCCGTCGAGGTAATTTAACGCTGCTTCAAGGGCACGTACTGTTAACCAAATTTACCCTCTTTCTTGTAGCAACCGCTTTTTTTTTTACAACAATTTATTGTATCATAATACTAGGCTATTGCTCAAAGAGAGAACATTGCTCATATGTTGCTCATTTGTTGCTCATATTGCTCATATTGCTCAATATACTGCTCACATTTTAGTCAGCTAGCACTGCTCAAATTCAAGAAATTAATTATTTTTGACGCGATTTTGATTTTCGAATCTTGTGCCCTCAAGACGCAAAGGTGGTGTACTTTAACGCAATCTAGTGCAAAAATGGCTAGAGTGACCCCCATTTTTTATTTCATTTTTTGGGATAAGCAACTCAAAAATTGATTCTGTCTGAAGTTTTACGACAATTCCATGTTTAGTTTTATTTCTTCGGAATTACCTTAACGCCGATCAATCTTATGATGGCATCAAACTTGTCTATAGATTATATACCAATTTAGCGGAAGCTCATCCTGTTATCATCCCGGCCTCCATTTTTAGATTTAATGGTCATTCTATTTTGAACATTCCCAGAACTTGCCGAGTCATTGAGCTATCATGATATCAAAATAAATATGTTAAGAGGTCGAACGCGCACCTGTGCTAGTGTTCAATTCTATCGCACGGTAGGCACCTGGAATATTAATGTAGTCATTTCCAGCATTTCGATCTTGTACTGAGTACCACGCGTCCAAGGGAAGCCTCTTGCGCCCGTTTCTTACTCTCGCCACGACTTGAGCGCTCTCAGGACGTGAGGACACTTTGGCCACCTTCATGGGTCGATCCGAGCTGCTCGGATGTTATGTTGCTTCAGCTCTTCTTGCATTCTTTCCAGAATTCCTTTTACACACGGAGGGACCAAGCTCTGTGGGTTTCATGCATCTTTCTACCAGGTGAAATGACGTTTTTACATACTCTCATTCTCGAGATCGTTTTCCAAAAAAACTCGCACACGCATTTTCGCTGGGACAAAGGAAAGTGAGAGGATTCGAACGCGAAAACTGGAAGGCATTTCGCGCATTCTTATTAGCCTTTGTTAGGTTCAGTAAATAGTTTCTCGGTCCTACATTCCGGCAGTTCCACCTAGGTGCATCCGGCCTTTTATCAATTTGAATCGCCTTTTCCTTCGTTTGTTGGTTCCTCTTTCCGCAATTCTACGTTTTACCTAATATCAGCAACATAGAAAGTCCTATTACAGATCGGTTTGTTTGGACTTGACGCTCAAGCATTCTGGCCAACTTGGATTCCTTAAACGTTTTACCTGTTTGCAATTAGTTAGTTTTGCGACAAGCATTAACCCACTAGTAGCGAACTGCGCCTTTACTCTCGCAGGGAAGCTATGGATATAGTTCCATGTGCCATGGCTCTTTACGCAAAGCAATGTCTTACTACTTAGTTCAGCTGGACAAGAGCAGTCCGTACACACCCACTCGTTGTGAGTGGTGGTTTCTAAGAGTAATTTGTTAATCTGAGAAACTGAGTCTTATTTCCAATCCTAATTCAATTAGTATATTACTGTTTGCATTATTTGGCAGACTATCAACGATGCGGTGATAACTAGCAAATTAAAGAGGAGAGGGTGCTTATTACGAGTGTGGATTTTTGGAGTTAGAATCTGAGTAATGGAGAGAGTAGTGAGAAGTTAGTAGGTAATATGTTTTGATCGATAAAAACTGGGACTAATCCACGCCCCCAGCGGAAATAGAACCTACAATTTCGGATTACCGGTCCGATGCCCTAACTACTGAGCTGTGGAAGGCCCTAATAGCAAGCAGGTCGGCTAATCGCTGATAACTCGAGCGGTTCAGATTATTAAGGAATCTTCTGTAGGAAAGTGGGGAGTTCTTAGGCGTTCGTAGTTTTAGTTCATTTGGGCCGTGGCCTGGGCAAACGTATACAGGGTGCATTGGTGAGGGCAGGAGCGGACTCCTCCCATAACTTAATTATACGATGAGTTAATGAGTATGCAGTGAGGATATATAACTATTTTCACTGCATAATTAATTAGCTCAGAGTATAAATAAGCCTGCTCGATCTAGGAGTGGTCACTTCAAGATACGCCGGAACAACGTGAACTTTCGCGACCCACCCACCTCCCCTGGTGGCGGTTGACCAGCCTGTGCACTAGTTTTGAGTTCTGTTTTGCTAAGTGTTGGCCTCAAGCCGAAGGAGCCTAGCTCTAGAGTCCTAATCAACGCTAGCGTAGCATGGACCAGAACCATTGAATTTTGAAATCGATTTGCTTTGTTTTATGCGTGCTTTTTAACCCCAAAAAGTTATCCCTTAAAGGGAATAAGTCATTCAATTCAACGTAGATATTGTGCTCCTCGAAAGTAATAGCAATTTTGTCATATTTCAACCAAAACGTTTTCATTCAGTTATACTTTTCTTTTCTTTTCTTTTTTTTTTTCAGCATAAATTAGGGCTGCGTTTTCTTTACGATCTGCATGACCAATCCGCGGTCCAAGTCTCCAACGTAGGAGGTTGTTAGGCAATAGTGGTTGGTGGTGTAGATTAATAGGTTTTCCAACTGCAAGATTTTTCCAATTCGGAACTCATTGGCGTCCTTTTTTGGCCATTATCAAAATAATAACAATAATAATAATAATAAATGTCCCACAGGAGAATGTGGCAGTTCATTACACAGACCCGGAATTTCACCAAGCAAAACAAACTCAAAACCGACTTGCTAATATCCTCATTACATGCTTATTACCTCATCAGTCGCGGACTCCTCCCATAACTTAATTATACGATGAGTTAATGAGTATGCAGTGAGGATATATAACTATTGTGTAGTTCCAGAAAATATCCATACCCCCACCACAAAGGGATTTGGAAATTCTGGAGGGGAGGGGGGTCAGAGAAAGAACAAAATTACAGAGTTTGTATGGAAGAAAAATGGAAGTTTCTGTGGGGGGGGGGGGGGGGGGGTCCATTTACAAATTCCCTACGTGGTGGGGGTATGGACATTTTCTGGAACTACACATTTCAAAAACGTGTTGACTGTTAAGATCTGAAATGTGACATCTGTGATCAAGTAAGTAATTGCAAATTTTGATATGTATGATTGCAAAGCCAAATGGTATAGGTCACTTTAAATGATAGGAATATTTGATTTTCATAATTTAATCAGGGAACCTAAAAGCAACCCTAAAATAATCTGTTTCATCTCAGACTTCCTGGGTGCCCAACATCAAACGTCTTTCAAAATTTAGGTTTAACAATACAAAAATACTAGTGACCACTCTTTAATATTAATTTGTATCATTGCTATTGCAGAGAGTTTGCTTTAGGTGTACTCAACAAATTAGCTTCAATGATAGAAGGTGAGAGGAAAAAACAAATGTTTTCAAATTAGCCATCAGCCACCATATCCCATTGAAAAAATTTTATTTCAGATGATTTGTTACACCCACTTTCTGTTTAGCAATTTATAAATGAATGAATGATAAACAAATGGATGGATGGACAGATGGATGGATGGATGGATGACTGTCAAATCCCACAATGTTGTTAGTAGTTTAAGAGTTAAGGCCCGGTAATACGAGCAACAAAATTGTGCAACTTGTCGCGCAACATTGTTGCGTTGCAAGTTGCAGAGCAAATGTTGCTCGTATTACCACCCCGTGCACAACAAATTTTCTTTGTTGCACGAAGTAGAAGCACTGTCTACTTTTTGCAACAAAGAAAATTTGTTGCGCGCGGGGTGGTAATACGAGCAACATTTGCTCTGCAACTTGCAACGCAACAGTGTTGCGCGACAAGTTGCACGATTTTGTTGCTCGTATTACTGGGCCTTTAGTTTGAGTTGTAACTTTTATTGATGTCATTGATGATATTATATGAAGCACACACACAGGAAGCATTGAGCAGCAAATGAGATTGTTTGTTCTCCTTTTTGATTTTTTGTTTTTTTGTTTTTGTTTTGCATGTGGCATTTGTGCATGCATTTGGTGCTTAGACATGAAAGTGGCTGCAAATGCAAAATGACTAAACTTTGCCTTAAAATCGCAACCTCAGATAACCTGAAAAAGTAATGTGATCCTACTATCTTCCATTTCAAGTGTATGTGAAGCTGATTCTGTAATATTATCTTTCCAGGGTTGACCACACCCGTGGAGATGAAACTTAAACTTGTACCAATATTCGGTCACATGCTACATGACCTACAAATGGCTTCTAAGGTGAGAAATGCTTTCAAACTTGATAAAAGTCATTTCTAATGTATGCACCCTAATAGTGGAGATTGATATACTCACCAACATACCATCCAAGGGTGGGAGGGAAGGGGAACAACGATAGCAAAATGTTAGCTTTTGAGCTAGTACAACAAGGATCACCAGATCTGTAGTGATGGACTCATGTGTGGACCCTGCACAACAACGGGCCACCCCACATTCGAGTGATGAACCACTGACCATAGCAGATTGAATGAGCAAGCAAAATACAG
The DNA here is from genome assembly GCA_029948255.1 of Telmatactis stephensoni. Taxonomy (NCBI): domain Eukaryota; kingdom Metazoa; phylum Cnidaria; class Anthozoa; order Actiniaria; family Isophelliidae; genus Telmatactis; species Telmatactis stephensoni. The sequence goes on from JALIZF010001132.1 coordinate 33,003, forward strand.
GGATCATCCTGTTAACAAACTAAGTACCCACAGGGCCCGCACAATGCAAGGTGGCCCCATGAGCACAAATGCAAGCAATCATCTTGAGTTTAACTTATTATAAATGCCTAAATTTCATTCAGCTACATTGAAGAAATGTGTTTATTCTACAGGCTAGAACTGTTTGTCTTGAACTTTTGAAGTCTCATCCTTCTTGCAAGTTTGTTCTTATTATCCTGCATACTCTGTCTTCTCTGGCAGTAAAAAGTGTCAGTAATATAACTGAACAAGTAAGTAATAATATTCAAATGTGCTTCTTAGAGGGTATTTACATGAGACTGGGATGAAGTCAGATAGGGACGAACTTTTAATGGTACAGAATTTTTGCAGCAGTTTACATGAGACCAGGACAAATTCAAAAACACAAATATCTTGAAGCTATTACCTCGTTGACCTTAAAACTTGCAGGCTTTGACAGGTCTGAGATTTGTTTGCATTTACATTAGACCGGTATGAACTCAGACTGGTACAAAAGTCACTCATCTTGGTCTGGTAACTTATCACTGGATTTCTAGGTGGAGTTGCTGCTTTTATACCTTAAGAATGACCCTCGGAGAAGTATTAAATATCAAGCCCTGGTTGATCTCAAGATGTTGGCTAAAGATTCACCACACATGTGGGAAGCAAAACACATAGAGGTATACGTACATTGTTACTTGATAAGCTTTATTTTAACAATGCCATTGCACATGGGCATATCCATTTTACAAAATAACAGTTTCAACCATGTTAGTTTTACCAACCCAAGCTTTCAGATAGAGCCTCCATCATCAGGGCAGGTGAAATTGTACAACACGTGAGATGAGATATCAAACAAACTGTAATTTAGTGGCAACAGCTCGCACTCAAGATTATTGATAGATTTTACATTCAATAAGAAAACGATATTAACATCACTGGGATTCAAGAAATTATTATGTCCCTTGTTTGTCCCTCCCAGAAAAAATATTTAGGGAAACATCGTCTGTTAGAACTGTTGGAACTATAGTCAGAAGTTTTTATGGAAGCATTTTAATAGTTATTGTAATTTGAAATGAATATAATAACTGTGTATAGATTGAAATACTCAGAAATTCGAGACCCCAGTGACGTGGGAATTGAACCCATGACCCTCCAGTTACTGGTTGGATGCTCTGAACACTGAGCTATTGTAATTTGTCTACAGATAATGGATGGTGAGTGCTGGACCTAAACAGGTCAACCAGTCAGAAGTCTGTGAGAGAAAACTATTAACTTCCAGAACAAGTTCTAACAGATGGCATTCCCAGGAGTACATGTATTTTTCTGGGAGTGAGAACTTGAGTTGAGTGACAGAATAATGTCCCTAGATTCCCAAGGATGTGATATTGATCATTGCAGACAATATTTGACGTTATATTTTTTGTAGGAATTGTGTCATTTCTTACTGAAATGCTACTATGATGAGCTTAAGCTTGGTGGGTTGAGAACAGTAGTAACTCTCTCTACGACACTGGCAGTGGATAAGTTTGACATGGATCTAGGTAAGCAATTCAATTAAAGTATTATAACCCATTCTCTGTGACTGCAAGTATCCTCATTTTGTGGTAATGGTACCTTGCCAATATTTATTTCTATGATGCCCTACAATTTACATAACACAAACATGTATTTCAAATAACTGTTTCTTGATCATCATCGCCATCGTCATCGTCATCAACATTGTCATCATCAACATCAGGTTTTTATTTAGTTCTTCAGGTTTGTGATCAAGAATGCAGTTCTCCCAACATGATAGTATCTGCAGTCAGTTGTCAACTATTTGTTGATATAGCAGTGGCTCAGATTAAAAAAGGTTTGTTATCATATCACATCTACTGTTTTTGAGGTGATTACTTAACCACTTTAGTTTGTCCCCTAAAATCTCTTTTCACCTCTCAATGGAAATTACCTGTAATTTGATATAAAATAATAACATCATAGCACTCTTTACTTCCACCAGGTGACACTAACATCACACGATGCCAGCAGGCTGCACTTTCTGTAGAAGGAGCAGCGGTAATATGTTGTAGTGAGGGTCAAGTTCAACCACTCAAAGTACGTTAAAGTCGCAAATAATCATGTTATGTGTACATTTACAGTCAATTTGTAGCAAGTCTCTAGGGGTGTTAAATGGTCCTTGTAAAAGTTAGACTCTTGAAAATTTTTTGTCAAATTTTGCAGGTCTCGAAGTCTGTTAGTCTAAGGAAAATCCATGGAAATCAGTGAAAAACTTTTCAGCCTACATGATATTGACTCTTGTCTTGTAGTCTCACCTTGACCATTAGCCCTACTGCTAAGGTGTAGGAATAGAACAAGATATGTGCTTAGCTCAAAAGCCATACAAGAGCAGCCCATCCATTTTTTTTATCAAGGAACATCATTGAAGCAATAGCCATTGAGTGACAAAATTTCTATGTCCAATATTAGCATGTACTAGCTTGTAAAAAGTCTGCATGAGAGCAAATTAAAGGGGTACCCATGAGAATGGCTGAAGTAGTGACTTTTGATGTGCAGGTATTGATATTTGACATTGTGGACTAATTGAGAAAACTTGAAAAATCATTCATCAAAAAGTCTATTTTTGTGGGCATCTCTTCAATTAAAACAACAGCAGTCAGAATAATATTGATTTGATTTATTGTTTGACACTTATACAAAAGATTGTGTCATAGTCTATAGTAGAATCTTTCTATTACTGTGGTTGCATTTTCATTTATAATAATTACATCCAATCCAGGTATGCTTGGCATCTATGAATCATCTCGTTGACTCATATCCTGAATCCTGCACCCCCCTGGTTGAAAGCCTTGTGGCATTACTGCCAACTGTTCAAGGTAGGATCTAGTTGAGTAACACATGTTGTGGTTTGAAATTTATATTGTCCACTGTTTAAATCTTTTCGGGCATTGTTCTGCTTTCATAATTTGTACTTATTTACTGAGTGGGAGAGCTGAATGGGAAAATATTTGGCTTGAGGTCATGTACGAGAGCCAAATATTTTTCCATACAAACTAACCTAACTCATACAGTCAATAAGCACTTTATTATAATTATAGTTTTGGAGGTGCACGCTAGTCTGGGTCTGGATATGTTTTTTTTAATGTCACTGACGGGCTTCACTATTGGAGGGCTAAACACTGTAGAACTCAAACCTGCCTGACAAATTGTAGCATTGTAAATCAGCCTTACAATTTATGTCATTGAGAGATTCTAAATTTTAGGACTTCCTTGTCTTCATTTTTGATTATAGAATCAGTTGCTATGGAAATGTGTCATGCATTGGTAACCATGGCAACTCAAGTCCCTTCAGCTCTTGTGACCTTGAGGTCTGAGCTGATTGATTTTTTTAAGACAGTGGTTGATCAAGAAAGTAGTGTTGTATTGGATACAGAAATGAGAGAAGCTAGTAGTACCTTGCTGGTAAGAAAATATTAGTAACAACTGAAGGGGATGCCTTGAAAATGGCTTAAGTGACCTTTCTGATGAAGTTTTTTGAAATGGTCTAAGGTGGTAGCAAATGACTTTAAAATGCCAAAATATTAACCCTTTCGCTCCTACAGCGCCCGAAACCGGCCGTAAAAATTCTACTCGTCTAAAAAATTACTTCTTCCTAAAAAAGGACAACTCAAACTCAACTTTGGTACGAAAGTAAACTCTAGTAAATGAGTCAAGTTTTGAAAATCAAACATTGTGAAACAACTGGCGATTTCTGCAGAAATTCGTCATTTCAAGGCAAGGAAAGGAAAAAATCACCATTTTGGGCTCAATTTTCATCCTTGAAAATCACACATTTTGGACCTCAGTTTTTCTCAACAAATTATCCTTTCCTGCACACGAAACAGCATTAACAACCAAATTCAGTCCTAGTCTTGTGTTCTCATGGACTTTTTGGCCTTCTTTTCCTTTCACGGACACAGCTGCGGCTGATTCATTGTGGCCATTTTGCAAGCACGTGTTTTTGGACTTTTACGACCTAAATGCATTCTGGGTAATTCAGCTCCTACGCGACAGCCACAGCCCTTCCCTCCATCTTTTAGAGTTTTTAGTCAAGTCTCGAGCCCCCTCGGAATTCTGCCCAAATTTCGCGCTTGCTGTGTTCCTCAATCGTCACAACTCCCAAAAAATGCCATGGCAGGTCCGAGAAATTCCCCTTGGACGAGCTTCAAAGCACACTTCGTCTTGGCGCCACTCAAAATTCACCCAGTCAAAGCTACGAGTCAAAATGCCTACGAAGTGTTACACCTTGACGAATTCTTACGGCAAGTAAGCTCTCTGCTACTTCCAGGCTTAATGATGCCCAGCCAGTAGGAACCAAAGGCGAAAAAAGGCTCGAAAATTCACAGAAATCCAAGTTTTCTGGACTTTCAAACGCCAACATCACTAGTCCAGACCCAGGCCTCTTTTTACCTCGCTCCGCTTCGGTAAAACAGAGTCCAGAAGAACTTGCATGCGCATGCGTTACATGAATCAATCAGACACCGTAAAATTTTGGTGTGACTTGGTTACAAAGTTCTCGTTGAAATTTATCTGAAGTAATATAAATCAGCTATATAGGGCTCATTTTGAAAACGAATTCATCGAAGCAGTTAAGTATGTCTTCACTTGTACGAAGCACAAGTTTTTACCCAAATTGGAGCAAATCCAAGCCCTGTGTGACTTATCAAAAGGCCTTGTATAAACCAGGTCACACCAAAATTTTACGGTGTCTGATTGGTTCATGTAACGCATGCGCATGCAAGTTCTTCTGGACTCTGTTTTACCGAAGCCGGAGCTGGGTAAAAAGAGGCCCGGGTCTGGACTACAACATCACTCGACCAAAAACGCTACCGCTTCAAACTGGTTTCAACCGGTTAACTTGAGCCCTCAATAGTACAAAACAGCAGAAGTTTCTATGGTTACTCCAGTAAGCAGGCGAAAAAATACACAAATTGATTATGACCTCAAAATCGCGTAAAAACCTCAAAAATCCCCAGTAGCGAAAGGGTTAATCATTGTATATCAAAAAATCACTTTGGCCATTTTTATGTGTACCCCTTCATTGATTATGATTGCTTATTTTTCTAGAGCTGACAAACAAATGAACACCATTTTATCACAACTGTGATAACAGTAACATGCCCTTTTTTCATTAATGTGTTACCATGACAACCTGCATTGTTTGACTCATACACCCAGGTTCCCATGGCAACACTGATATTTCAATCACATTCCTGTCTGTCTGAAGAAGAAAGAAGTGTAATACAAACCCAAATAGAAACATTAATACTGGAACAGACAAGTAAACTAACATTGCCATCAAAGCACTGGGTGATGTACAGGACAGCTAGACAGGCAACAAGATTGGTAAGTACAGTTTACCATAACTGACATCTTTTGTATGACTGTGAAAAAGGCACAGTTTTAGCACAGCATGGTTACAACAGGAATTTCAAATGTCTTTATAGACATCGCAGCACTAACGCAGCCAGAGCATGGCACAAGAAGGGAGGGGTGTGTGCATTGTAACAACATTATTTTGATACAGCAGCCAATCATGTTGTTTACTTTCCATACACACCTGGCCTGGGTTTCTAAAGGCCCAATTAATCCAGGATATTGATTCTTGTCATTGTTCATTTTATAACATTTTCTCACTGTATTTCACTTCAGGGATTCCATGGTGTGGCTGCAAAGCTTTTTGACAGTCTGTCCACTAAGGTGATTTTTTGTAAAGTTAATTTGTTCCTTAGTTGTTCATTTATTTGTTCATACTACATTAACCTCACGGTAGATGTAATATAACATTATAAGGCATAATTGTGTAGTACCTCAAAATATCCTATCACCATGGGAATTCGTTATTGAACCCTCCTCCCTTTCAAACTTCAAATTTTCTTCCACACAGACCCTATAATTTTGTACTCCATTTGTCCCCTCCCCTCCCCTCTGGAAATTTCCATTAAATTTCTTCCATGGTTGGGGTATTGATATTTTCTGGGACCACATATTATGAAATTAAGCATATTTTCCTTTGAGTCTTTATTTCTTATTTCAATACTTTTTTCCATTTTCTATTTAGGTTGCTTCAGAACATTTTTATTTCTGGTTAAATGCACTGAAATGTTTTTGTGAAGCAGAAAGCATTCTAAATAGATCCTGTAACACTCAACTTGCCCTTGCCAACAACATTACCCAGGCATGCAGCCAATATTACAAAGGACTTGTAGCACTAAAGGTAAGCTTGATTAATTATTTTTTTTTGTTTTTCTCTAAAAAGATTGTAATATGGTTGAACCTCCATTAGCAATCCTGTAAGCAACCACCTCCACAATACAACGAAAAAATGATGAAAAAATTACCAAATGTTTCAATCAATTCCAGGCAGCAGTCACTCCTTCAAACCAACTTTCATTCCAAATAACTTATGCTAAATTACGAGCTGACATGTTACAAGCTCACAGTCTACTTCTTGGAGCTTGTGCCAGCATGAAATCCTGCCCTCCACCTGCCATAGCAACAGCTGTTGCCATGACTACTGGACAAGATGTACATAATTTGAGTCACTTTGCTGCTCAGGTATAGTGTTTGTTTGTCAAATAATGATACTAAGACAATAAATGCGTGGTAATTCTAATATGATTGTTATGATGATGATGATGATGATGACCACGATGATGAGGGCAAAAGTGTTGAATAACTCACCAAATCCTTTGCCAGCCAACTGTTACCACAGTCACTCAACTGCTGCTCAACAGTTACTTGACTGTCACTCAACAGTGAGTCATTTATTGTGTGATTGTCTGAATGTTGGCCCACAAATGGCTAGCTTTTGGATGACTGTCGTGGTAAAGTGCTGTTGATGTTCATGATGATAGTATTGACAGTTCTGTTGTAATTATGCTGTTCAGATTTCAGAGACAAGTCAAGTGTTTCGTCAACTGGGAGAGAGCTACAGTAAATTATACCAGTCTTCTTTTGATGCTGATCCTGTTAGTTTACACAATGTTGAAATGTATCCTAATCTTTAACGTATAACAGCACTTTTACTCTGAGGGAAGATGTCAGCAGAGGTTTTGCTAGAGAGTCAGTCAGTGGGTCAGTCAGCCAGTCAGTCTGTCCATCTGTCTGTCCGTCCATCAGTCTGTCAGTCAGTCCACACATCTGTCCATTCATCCCAAACTATCCATTTATGTAGTTTATTTTCTTAACCATTTTGAACACAGCTTACAACAAAGTTGTTTTCTAGTATCTCATTGTATTAATCTTTTGACCAAAACTACGCAAGAAATGTAAGTTTTTGTTTGACTACACAGGTTGTAGAGCCTTACTACAATATTGGACCAGTCTTTTCCTAGCAGATATTTCTACAAAATACCACTCTACCTACCCTTTGTGATCTAACTGAAGGTGCTTTACAAATTAAAGTACAACTTATACAATATTATCCAGTGTTACAAGTTTTAAGGGTCTTTATTTCCAGTCAATACATGTAACTCAGACAATGGCATTATTATTGTATCATCACAACATTTTTTCTACTGAGTTTGTTTCCTTGGTTTCAGCTTTTCTGAATCACACGACACAAATGGTTGTAATTCTCCTCTTTCACAAGCTTGTAAACAACTCTATAAATATCTGCAGGTAAATATATCCTATTTTTGACATTATTTTGTTTTTTGCTTCCCTCCTCCCTCTGATTCTCTATGATGAGAATTCTGAATTTTATAATATAATTCAAAATGTTCATGTTTTTAATTTGCTTTGAAAATGATGCCGGAACAGCATCGAAACGTCAGCCTGATTACACTGGTCCTCTTTGTAAAAACTACTAGCAAGTCTACTTTAATCATAATTCAAAATATTTTATTTATTTTTTAATATTCTAAATTTTTTCCATGAGTATTGAGTTAATCATGATTTATTATTTCAAGAAACATTCAATGGAACTTGAATCCACACCTGTCTGCCACTTAGTAAGTATGCCAAAACACATTAATTTTTGTTTTTTATCTGAACACTTGTTGTTTAAACTAATGTTATATCACTATTTACAGCAAACTGAATTTCTGTGCCAAGCTTCACTGACTCTACTTCATGTACCATTTATTTTTCCCAAATATTTTTTCCAAAGTAGACAACAGACAGTCATAAAGGTCAGTTGATGTACTGTTGGACCACGTTTTGTCTACAGCTTTAGCCAAAAATTGCTTAAATACTGCACCCACTCCTGTTGGTCATTCTTTCCCACTTTGTGCAAGTTTAGAGACTGCAGCATGCTAGCCACCTTCCATTGAGAGCCGGCAATGGAGGCTAACTTTGAATAGGGCTATTGTGCAGTCAAAGAATATTGGCTAAGGCTGTAATGGACATACTCATTTTAAAGATGTCCATTTAAACACACTGACACTTTTATTCATTCATTCACTCATTCATTCCTCTTTTTTTCAGTTGGCTCTGTCACCAACACCACGATCTATTAATGAACCAATTTCTGTTTCTACTGAAACACAATTTGTTCTCAAAGTAGAGGGTATTATTGAGAATATTGGTGTCAAACCAGGTCTGTTTCGGTCAATCAAGGCAGTATGCCTACATGTTACTTGGAACCAAGAAGAGCGTAAGCCAAACCATGGAACCCAAGATACAAAGGTAACCCATAGAGAATGGCATTAGGAGTGATGTTGTGGGATCCCTGTGTCATTTATATATTTATAATTTTCTTTAATTTTCAGATTCGAAATGGAATAACTAATCTTGAGCAAACCGTGACACCTCATCACGATTATTTTAGTGCTCAATTCCTCTTGTCTTTGACAAATGCTGGAATCTACGTTGTGATGGTAACGGCTAGCGTGATTGACGACACAGGTGCACACTGGGATACTGGTCCTCAGAGTTCAATGCAAGTCAAGGCTTATGAAGGGACGAACAGATTGCGTGCAGGTTCATCCAGAATTTAGAATAACAAAGGATTTTTCTATTTAAGTGTAGCATATATTAGTCTCCCTCGCAGCCGTGTTTAGCCTCGTCACGCAACGCTCCCTCGGAAAAACACGCCGTGTTTTTCCTAGGGAGCGTTGCGTGACGAGGCTAAACACGGCTGCGAGGGAGACTAAGCATATATAGAAAATAAAGAAATTTACGATTAACGTATTCACGTGTGGAAATAAGGAATGTGCCTTTTTATCACATCTTTGCTATTTGCTATTTCTTTTGCCCCCTTCTTCATTCGTGAGGTGGTAAAGGAAGCTGGCCTTTCCGACTTGCTGGCCTTTCTTGCGATGGTTAGCTCGAAAAACTATCAAATGTCTCCTCTAACCATCGCACACTTCCAAACCAAGAATCTCCATATATATTTATTTTACTTAATAAATATACTTTAGTTTTTTCTTATAATGCCCATTTGTGGGGTAAAAATGAAGAAACATGTCAGAAACTTGACGTGCGTGCGTGCTCCGTACAGAAAAATTGACACGAATATAATCCTTTATTTTCCTTTTTCCATACAAACACAATACAGGATAGGTCTCTGCAAATAATTTTGTTCTCAAGATTTATTTCCTTTTCGAAATGAAATTCGATGAAAATTGACCCATTTTCTTTTTAGCTTTTTATTGCGTGATGCCGAGCATTTTGAAACGTGACAGACGTGACATAACGGTGAGAGTACGTGACTAGGGCTATGATGGCCAGCACGTACAATTCCGTTTTTCATTCCCAACTTACGTTCAACGTATAAAAATACATGTTTGGATTCCTATATAAGTGCGTGGTGTTGCTTTATGAGTAAGAAATGTAATGGTATTGTATTAAGCATCCTATTTTTCGTTGTGGATGTTTATTTTTTGACAGCTGGGGTGTCTCCGGAACGTGTCTGACCTCTTGAGATTCTGTCTCCTGTGCAATATCAAAGCAAAGGAATAAACAATTTTATTCCTTTTGGCGATGTTTACAATTAATAGCGTTTCAACGTGTCCTCGATGTAATGCCGATAATTTAGATGAATCATGTTCAGAGATGTCTGCAAGGCCAAACGGGGTATTTGCGCACATTGAGCCCTGTTGGAGTTGAGTTATTTGTTAGGCTTAACTAGTCGCTAGGGTCATTTCATCTTTCGTCAAATATTGTTGCAAGGATGAGGAAATATTGCGTGATAACACTGTATTTACCGGGCGAGAGCACTTGTAATATTCTGCCCTTTTAGAGGCTTAGTGACACAATGTAGTCACGCTATCACAGCCGGAGTTACAGAATACACAACAAATCTTATTAAAGGATAAAATAAAACGGGTTTTGGTAGTTTTCCCTTCTTGTCTTGCTCAGTTAAAAGTTCCCTTTCATTCTCATTTTTCTCCATTTCCATATCGTGCCGGAATTCCGAGTTACGTGCGAATTGGATTACCACTCTCTTGAGGCGAACATTAGTAACGTTTTCATTGGCGGAGAGACCATCAATCATTAGTGTTGCTACAGGTTACGGGGACTATATATATAAAGGCCGTCAAATAAACGTAACTGTTGTTTGGGTTTGACGTAGGAGAATTTGTGCTATCGTGTTGAACAGAAAATCCCCGATTTTTCTGGGCAGGCTGCTACGAAGAAACTTTCACAGTCATTTTGATGGAACTTTATTAGTATTTCCTAGTCGAAGTGGTACTAGGGAGAACATCAACGTTCAAAGAGGAGTTTGTTGTCAAAGTGATTACCACGAGGAATTATAACCGGCAATTGCGTTACTTTGAATAGAATTTCACCATTTTTAAACTGTGAGCATCAGAATTCGTCACGAAGTTGAACAGTTAAAGGACTATGTGTTTCGAGGAGAAAACTGTGATCACAAAAGAGGGGATCGTCACCCTTGCTATTGAAAAACGTGTTCGAAACAAGCGTCGACGTGATCCGGATATGTATATGGATGTTTTGTTGTCCTCTACTGTCAAAAGATTGAAATACGAGATCGTCAATGAGAAGTATGGACATAACAAAGAAAAGCGGGAAAATCCTGCACATTCCACAAAGAAAGGCACTGGTACTTCTAAGAAATCAAACAAGAAACAGTCCAGTGAACTGGATGAGGTGGCAAAAGCTGTGGAATGTTTGCAATCTACATTGGAAACTTTGGACGAGGAAATTCGAAGTGAATCCACAAGTCAAACTCTCTTAACAACTGCGATCCCTTCGTCTGGGTTTTCTCAGACCATCGCAAAAGAAAATGCGAAAATAAACGATGATATTTTATGTGCAAAGGCTGTTGACAGCTCTGGAACAATTAGTGATTCTACATTAACAGAAAATGGAACATTAAATGGGCCTTTAAAAGAAGAGGATGTAGATTTCGATACACTAATGCAAAGTTTGCTGGAAATATGCGAACCGCTAAGCTGTAATGTGGATGAACTCATAAAAGAATATTCTATCGATCCTTTAAGTTCTGGATCGTTCGATTTGCTGAGTTCCAACGATCCATTTTTACCGGGGATGTTTGAAGTTATGTGTTCATAATATTGCAAAAACGAATTTTCATGAGATATCGAGACATGACTGGAATCATGACAAGATATAGACCACCCGGCTTTTTATACAAATATAACAAAAAACAATACAATTTACCAACTGCTATATTTGAAAAAGGAACTCATTATGCAGGAATCATTGTGTAATTCCTATGTAATCTTCTTCCGTCTTGAAAATTACAGGCTGTTGCCTCAAGAATTGTTGTGCAATTTTCATTTTTAATCGAGAAAATTCTCGCAAAATTGTAATATATCATGCTTTTATTTATATTGTATTATATGTAAATATAGTAGAGAGTAATTTTATGATATTTAACATTGATCTTATAATAAAAGAAAAATCTAGTATGCTCTAGTGGAGGGTGATTTGCATATTTCCAAATTTGGAGATAAAATCTCAAGGCGTTTCGAAATACCTGTCCTTTATTGACCAAAATTCAAATTGTTTAAAAAATCTTTGAAAAAAGACTGTTTTCAACGTCTTTTATGCTCAAAGAAGTTCAATTGAGTTAAACTTTTCCTTTTTAGCAATCAAAAAATAAATATTTAGAAGACCGATTTTGTTGCATCCAAAAAAAGGTCATTCAATTCTTTCATATTTACATAAATGTATCTCAATTTGTTTGACTTCCATAATTGAAATTTTTGTACTGAAATATTTCCAATAATTGTAATATTTTGGACTATTGGCGTTTACTCTAATCTAATTAACTTTTCTTTTGTAAATATTTCCATGACAATTATTGTGGTTTTGTTTGCCTGGTACTAAATTCACTCCACAAGGTAACCTGTGACCACAAATCCAGAATATCCTGTTTTAGACCATGCCTATCTTGTTAAAAACTTGAAAATTTGTTTAATTATAACATTTTGGTATACTTCAACATTTCATTTACATGCATAAGCAAGAAACTGGGAAACTTCATGCTTTTCACACAAAAAAAATGTGTCCATAAAATGTCTTAGAAAATTAAAAAAAAAAGAAAAAGAAAAAAGAAAAACCGAGAGAACAAGAGAAAAAGCTATGGAAAGGTAAAGGAAGCTTAAGAGAATAGTGCATGGTTGGTCCTTCTAGGCAAAACTTCACACATTAATTAAATCTTAAAAACTAAGAAATAAAAATTAGTCTGAAAAAATAAAACTGATGAAACACTCAGTTGTTCCAGCTACAATTCTGCATAGTTGGGAACATCTAAATAAATGATAAATGACACTTCTACAAAATGGCAATCTAGCTTAATCAGGGCTCCTCCAATCTTTTCTAATGCATGGATCAAGATACTGCATTTCACATTAATTGGCTATACTAAATTAGATCAAAGAACTGCCTACCATACCGGGGGAGGGGACTCCCTTATAAAGGGGGGTGGGGGTCCTTGTCATCCCTTTAGGGTTTGAAACCAGTGTTTTGGTCCCGCTTAGGGTGATAATGACGAGAATTCCCACCAACTGAGTTTTGTGGTCCCTTTTAGGGTATAAGACGGTCCTAAGCCGGCAGTATAAGATCAACAACAATGCTAGTACTTTTAAGATTGAACCAAAATGACAGGCTATTGATTGGTTCCTCTTAGGGGTGAAATTTCATCACTGCCATGCCCATCTTCTCACAATACAGGTCCCTTTTAGGGGTCATTTTCAGAATTTCCAATGAGGACCCCCACCCCCTTTTAAGGGAGTCCCCCCGGGCTACCATAATAAGTTTAGTTATCTTTTGTTTGAATTTACAGCTTGTAAAGTTAATCCTGGCAAAGCTAAAATTTTCTCTGTTATTGATCGAGTACAAAAAAGAGTCTCATTGTGGAGTCCTTACCAGCTGTATAAAGTAGATTTCATATGACTGTGAAAATGGCACCACACTGTCACTGCAGTCGGGTTATAGCACTGAGGAATCTCAATTGTTTTTATAGACATGGCACTGTCACAGCCATGGCACAGCATGGGCACTGTCACAGCCATGGCACGGCATGGCCCATTTCATACTTGTACAAAATCTGCTCTATTCATGGAGTGCTTTTGTGTATTGTACACTTCCCACTCATATATCAAAACTCCAAGTCTGTATACAGTCAACTCTCACCTTGTGGACACCCGACTAGCTATTATGTACACCCCGACTGCTATTATGGATGAAAGCTAAATCCCAAGCCTAAACTGCAAATGTATAGAAACAAGTTGTTCCTGTTCACTACCACTGACTCCTGCTATTACAGAATTGTGGACACTTCATATCCAAACATATATTTTGTTCTTCTCATAACATGACAGGTGTGATGTACTGAATATCAGCAGTCTTAGGGACCAGTCACTATTTGCAGGGAGGGGGGGGGGGGGGGGGGGGCTGGTGGAAATCAGAAATGTGATGCACAATTTTTGATGGCCCCATCCCCCTTTCCACATACATTCTCTTATAACAATAATGCAGTGTGTGCATGAAAAATGATGCCCCCTCATATTTCCACCAGCCCCCCCCCCCCCCTCCCTGTAAATAATGACTGGTCCCTTAAATATTCACAGTTCTCTACTGGTATTGTGACATGTATGATTTAGTCAAAGTGTAAAATAGCAATATACACCCAGCCTAGTCCTCAGGCTTTCCCGTCTCTCACTTCTTAACATGACGTCACAGAGTGACCCCAACGGGAACCTTAAAAACCCTTACAAGCTCATGCTCTCACCCCAGGTCTCACTCATGCTTTGTGCTTGCCAAGAGGATGCCTGGGGACTAGGCTGATATACACCTATTTCAAGAAAATAATGTTGTGTTGTCCTAGAGGTCTAAAGCCCATGCAACTAGACTGAAAAGGAGTATGGGTAGTAGTAAAATGTCACTCTCCAGTTACCTTTGGTCTTGGTTTTAGTGTCAAAATATGAAGTTCTTTGGTGTACAAGGTCAAGACAAGCTGAATTTGAACAGCTGTTGGTCAGCTGTACATGTGGTTTTATAACTTTAGTCATTTCTACCTGTACTCCCTTTGGGGTGAGTCACATAGGCAGAGGCCTTTTGAAATTGAAATTTAAAAAAAAAACATTTGCAGTTTATAACTCGTTCCCGGCCTAAAGGCCTGGGCACGAGTAATTAAGGTGTACATGTATACTTGTAACACTGAACAGCCAAAAATAAATTTATTGGAACATTTTCATCACACCCTGCTATTGCAGACTCTCACTATTTCAGACATTAAATGACAGTCTAAGGGTGTTCACTATAACAAGAGTCAACTACTTTACAGTGATGCACACACCACCTTGGGGGACTATTTTTGAGATTTTTAAAATAAATAATTAAAATAATTTTTTCACAGCAGCATATTATCTACCTCTACATTAAATATTTAATGTACCGTACAATGCTCAACTCACGTACGTTGCTTTTTGCTGAGTGAGGAAAAACTGGAAAAGAAAAAAAAAGTGGTATGGTAGAGAACACCACATCAAGCAAACTCAGTTCACATAATTATGATCCAGCACCCAAGCTGGGACTACAACCCCGACCAGACCACAGCAGTGAATAGCCAGTGCTCACCACTAGGCCAACAATGCCACCAGATTTTCAACACCTAGTATTGTGAAACTGGAGGAAGACTACATCACTGATCAAGGTCTTTGTTGTGCAATGGCATTAAACTCTTGCTAGAGTGATCACACTTATGAAAAAGTGCAATCTATAAATTAGCACAAAATCCTTTCTTTTCCATTGTTTAATAGTGTTATTTTACATTATTTAGCTAGTACAATTTCATTTAAAACTGCATTTTTCACTTAACACAAACACCACAAAATAAGGGTAAAAGACTTTATTGATGCAATCTTTGTTTAGCTAACAGCCTACTACAATAACTACAGTATTTCAAGAACAGAACAACATGAATATAAACTTCCCTTTAATAAAGAAAGGTTGAGCTATTAAGGCCACAAGGGGAATTTGGGAGTTACATTGTTAAGAAGAGCAGTTTTGTATGACTATGAATAGTAACAGAACTGACATGCATGGTGTGGTCAGTTTTACACACAATTATGAAAAGTGCTCGATCAAAACGTATATTATACAACTCCTGCCAATTTGCTTTAATCACGGAGATGCCATCTTCAACCAGGTGTCTCTGTTTCTTACATAGAAATGACAAGCGTGGTAATTTACCACGCTTGAACTCACTTCCATGTTAGAAACAAAGACGTCAAACAATGCAAATTCAAGATGGCGCCTCGTGAATAAAGCGAATGGTGTGAAAATGGGGGTAGAGTGAGAGCCAAGTAAGGGAAAGCTTGCTAAGTTTTAACTTTCAAGGGAATTTATTAGAGTAAATGTAAGGGACAAACAAAACTAATTTGACAATGTAATATAAGTAATTAATATATAATAATTAAGGATATAAAGGACAGCATCAGTTTTTAGTCATTTTTTAGAATATAGTTTAAAATACCTGTTATTTGCTATGTTCTTACACTACATCTCGAGACAATGGATTTCTTTTTTTGAGTGGAAGAAATAACCATTGATCGATTTGTTCTTATAGCCAAACTCTGAACAAGATTTTTTTTCGAGGTTTTGGTATGAATTTTACATTTTCTGTGCACTTTTTGGGTCTATAAAATATAAAATCTTGCTAATTGATGCTAATTACATTAGTTACACTTGATCCGTGCTTTTATTTTCGATGGGTAAGGTTTTAAATGCAGCAAGAGCTCTTACTAGTAGTATGTCCTAAGGAAAAATAACAGATGGCAATAGAAAAAAACTAAAAAATATTAAATCAAAGCTATCAAATGTTACATATAGGTAATTGGTCGACTAACCAGCTAATACAGCTGTGTATTTTTACGAGTCACGCTGTATTTTGGTGAGCCTTTAGGCGAGCCAAAATGCAAGTGACAAGTAAAAATTCACAGCTGCATTCCCTGGTTAATCGACCAATAACATATTTATTATACAATTCTGCAAAAATCAATACAAATGATGTTGTTTTTATTGCCACTTTTGACTTTGATTAGTGCGTGGCTGTGCACCGGGAAGCCATTCAAATGTTAATTCAAATTCAAATTTTTCGCGTTCTTGTGCATATTACATGCATTCTTTTGAGAATTGTATAATAATATTCTGTAATAATCAAACCTAGTACTCAAACTGAAAAAAATATCAAAATAATTATTACCAAAGATAGGAACTTGAGGCTGATGGCACCAACAAAAGTGTCTTGTTGTTGATGAAACTTTAAAGGATAATGAACAACACATTGCTTGGTCAACCCAAATTCTGCAGTTTTGCACCAGGTTTGAGTGACAATACTAGTTGACCTGGTCTCATTTGAGTAAGAAGTTTCAGCAAAGCCAATTTGACATTTTGACGAATCAAAAGGTAGTTGGAATTGGAATTTCGTTTGTGTAGAATAGTAGAATGATATGTATGAAAGAACTTGATGGTTTTGCTGTGGTAGTATTGTATTTGACCGGCCAAAACCACAGCTTTGTTCACATAAAATGGACTTGTGTTGGGTAACACAATGAATTCCATAAGCAACCAACAGAACAATAAAAATGGTTCTTCAAACCAAGCAGCCTCTTTGAAAGCCACAAGCAATATCTTAACTTCATAATTTTAGTAAAATAGGAAGAGAGAAGGCAAAAGAATTTTCTATGCACATTTGAAAGTATTTTCATCCTGGAAAAGTCATCTAAGGAATCTACGATGAATCCCAAAACTGTGTTTGATCTTCGTTAAAATGTACAACATCTTTGTAAAAAATCATGGAATTATATACATACAGTCTGGACAGTCTAATAATAACTTAGCCTCACTCTCGATGTTCCTTGTTATAGGAACTTGAAATAATACTCATTATAATTCATAGATTCATATAAGGTTAATGTCTCTATCCTACTTGTTTATAAATACTGCTGCCAGGCAGAATATCATACTCATCGGCATAACGTACTTCAACTAACTTGGCCTCAAACACTATGTATTCTTGCCCAGGGATGGGCAGGTCTATGCTTTGACTGCTGTAATTATTGTATCATTATATCAGTCTAATCTTGCATTTCCTCTGGGATATCATGAGGATTGATAATGCCAGGAACAGCCATTTGCACTTTTCTCTTCTCTTCTTCTGCTGTCTTCAACTGAAGTTCTCTCTCTTCAAGGTACAAGTCTTGGGTGTCTTCTGATCGATACTCCTGGTAAAGACAAAGTGATAATTATCATTAAATGTCTTTTTATAAGTCGTTACTTATAAAAACTAGACAAAAAGAGAGTGAAATAATGAATATAATAGAGAATTTGCTATATTTCTGATATAAATCATTGGATTTCGACAACAGATAATCACTATCCTTGAATATTGTACTTTATTTTAATGTGTTAACCAATCATTATCAGTGATAATTCTATTTACAAACCTTTATTTGTACTAGAAAGTCTCTTAAATGTTCCTTAAATGCTGGGATGTCTTGGTTGAGGTTGAACAACCCTTGAACTGTAATTTGGATTTGTTGGCTAAAATTGATTAAAAACAATGAAAAATTAATCACTAAAATGCATTTATATAGATATAAATATTCAATAAAACTATAAATATCAGGCATTTACTTACTCTCTTAGGTGTGGGAATGCTTGCTTCAAGATGTTGGTGATGTAACTTTGAATATAGGCCTGTGTAAAGACAATCGTTGATTGATCAACTTGGTCTACAACCAGATGGTGTACCACACATACAGTGAGTGCATCATCTCTTAATGTTACACCATAAGAGTAGTTGAAAAAAGGATGTGGATCACAACAACTGCCTATACACTAACCAACTACTATGGCTATGTTTAGACTAGACGTGATAAATTCCAATAACAACCACTAAATATTTTAGCATATTTGTTTCAGCATGTCTAACTTGGACTGTCTTTACACTTGAGTGTTAATCTAGGTTGTATTCAATTTTAACAATGACCACTAATTTAGATTTTTTCAGCATGTCTAACTTGGGTTTCAAGAACCTTAGTCAAACCCAAGTCTAAACATGGCCTAACCTACCCTTGTGACTGACAATGAAGTGGCAAATATGATGGAATGGAATGTATATACTATTAATGCTTGTTTCTACCTGGTTTGATGGGTACTGGCCTTCAGCAGGATTGAACAGCGGTTGAGATATCTTATCAGACTCTGCCAAACTAAACATGTGTGCTAATATTGTAGCATGCATCGTCAGTCCTATGAAGTAACAACAGTTGATGTAAGTACATATCAAGACATACCATAATGTGGTAACCAGTATGAAATGAGTAGTTCCAGAAAATATCCATACCTTCCCACTGGAACTTCCAATTTTCTTCTATACAAACTTATTTTTTTTCTTTCTCTGACCCCCCTCCCCTCCAGAATTTCCAATTCCCTCTGTAGTGGATATAGACATCCATTGAATCAAGATTGCAGTATTACCTGCCGTATGTGAAGTGTCAGTCACTACAGACAAGACATGCTGGACTATCATCATATAGTAAGTCTGGTAGAAACTTTGTGCAGCTTCTTCATTCTCAATGTTCTTGACAAGTGATAACAAAATGTGCAGTCCTGTAAAAACAAAATTCAGACTAAGCTCACAGTAAGGTGCACCTCTGTCAGCAACCACCCAATATGTCAATTCCAGGTGGCCACTTAAAGAAGAGGTTTCAGCATTGATGATGGAAAAGTTAGCAACATCAAGAACGTGGCATGGTCACATTCATCACACAATGGACAAATGTGATATATTTTGTCATCACACGTCCTAAGTTCTTGTGTTGCATTTGTAAAATGTGCCCACTAACCTGTATCTGCTACATTTCTCATAGTGTGTTTGAAAGCCCATACAATTGAATCAAGCACAAGTTTGAACTGCTCAGGGGGAATGTTGATGAGAGCTATAAGAAACATTGAAACAAAACAATAATTCAAGAATGTAATGTAATGAAACAATCTTTCATAGATGTAGGTTCAAGCAAAGCTAAACTGATTGTTTAAGTTAAGGCATGGAAATATGGGCAACAAAATAGTGCAACATTTCATGCAACATTGTTGCATTGCAAGTTGCAGAGCAAATGTTGCTCATATTACCACCACTTCTACTTTGTGCAACAAGGAAAATTTCTGCATGAGGTGTAATACAAGCAACATTTGCTCTGCAACTTGCAACACAACAATGTGCGAAAATGTTGCAAGATTTTTAACAGCATCTCTGATTGGAAACCAATTTGTAATACAAAGAGAATAGAAGAACTAAAATAGGGGAACAATTTGTGATACCTTTGAAACAATGCTGCATCACAGCTTGTAGTAGCAGGAAGAAGTTTGTTCTGTGTTCTGGAAACTCCTCAAAATCCTGCAAAACAACAAATAGTATCATCAGGAATGCAATAGAGTCATGCAGTTTTCACATCACTGGAGAAATGGCAGTCACCTCACAGTATGGCAGGAATTTTGAATGTTAGACAATTCTTAGACATTACTGCATTTAGTCCATGAACCAAGTCCCAAAAATTTACGAATCTGTACCATCTGAGGGGGCAAATTTCACCATGCATTTTTGAAATCCTCATGGTGTCTACTTTCAAAAAAATTCTGGTGGCCATGTAACAAATGTAGCTAAATGGGTAAAAAATGCTGTTACCACTGACATGGTCACGGTAATGCGTGATTGAATCGTTTTCCACTTGTAGAAAACTGCTCTAGTAACCACTAGTCACCAGGAATGCAGTAAAACAAGCAATAAATTGATTACTAACCTTATTGATCATGTTCAGGGTGCATTCAAAGACAGCATCAAAGATTGTTGGTACGTCTTTAGTAATATGATGCTACAAAGTTGAAAATATATAAAATAATGCATGAGACATGAAGGATTCTGTTTTGAAGCTCTAAGAGTGGCCATGAAATAAAGTACATGCTAAAGTAAGGTGCATGCAGTTATCAGAGGAAGTTGAATTATGTATGTCAAAGTCAGAACATGATTTACACAATTTGTTGCTTGAGAAATAGTTATCAGGAAATTAGCAAACATTTACAAACAAACAATCATAAATTCTATAAGATATTTTTCAGAATTCCATAAAATTTCCTGGTATGCAAATTAAATTCAATTGCATGGCTTTGTGAACACTGCTTGACTTTACCAGCTGTTAATGTATACAGTTTGCAATGTTTGGACTATTAAGGACCCAGCTATTGAATACAAAATCCTATCTGTGGAAAATCTCATCGACAAGGTTGGACTTAAGGGAGGGGTGCAGGGAGTGTGCTCCCTTCTTGCAACAACTTTGGGCCTTTTCTTCTCGATAGTTTTTCAAAATATCCTTTGGATCCTCAGCTGGACACATTTTGGATTTCTGTAATGATGATGGATCTACCCTGATCTACATCCCTGCACTTAGAACTTGTCAGCCACCGTTGTTCATAATGTGAAAAACAGACAATTTACCTCTAATTTATTAATAAAAGTAGCCATAGTGCTCAGCACTTCAGGTTCTCTTGCACCGGGAACATTGCGCTGATAATCCCCAAGCACTGCATCCAGTAATGGAGGAATAAAGTTATCACACACCAACTTAGGGTCATTTGACTTGCTAACCCATGTTGTAATTAGTCGTAAAACTTCAGTTTTAACTGTTCTCATGGCTCTAATAAGAGGTTGTTTCATCACAATTTCTCCATTCTTTGTTATTGCCATTGAAATATTTTCACTTAAACATCTGTATACATTCAGCATGTCCAGGTAGATGCGGCCAAGTTGAGTGACAAAAGGGTGGCCCACAGATTTGCATCCTCGGACATTTGTCTTTAAAATGTTTCCTAGTTGTTTGACAACTTCTATTTCTCTTAAGTGGTCAATATTCTAAAGGGATGTAAAGGAAAGCAACATAATAAAAATCAAGTAGTTGAACTTAGTAATTGATGAAGGGTTCTAGGTAGTTGTTGACCCTTACTTTAGTTGCTTCTTTGATTATGTTGTCCCAAGCCTGGTTAGGTAATGCCATGTACTTCTCTATCAATCTCTCCATAACAACAGGATCCTGTGAAATTACAATAAATTGAGCTCTACAATATCTTTCAAACATTTCTCAAAACATGGAAATACAGTCTATGATTAACTATCTTAATTCAAGAATATGTGAAGGTCTAGCCACAAGACAGTAGGCTAAGCCCACATAATATAAAGAATATATTTTGGAATTTGTCTATTCTAGCATTACGCTTGTGGTATCATCACTTAATTAGCCCCCAAACAAAACTACCCTGCAGTCCATGGGTACTGGGTTAAGTGGGAAGAACACTATACAAGCCAACTGTAAGAAGAATGAGTAATGACAATAGAATACTTACAGTCTGTGAGCTGATCATGTAACCAACGGCTTCATAGAAAGTGTGCACTTGTAGTGGTTGTAGGTCACATATGATAGACTGTGTGCTGTTCAGGATTTCCTCAATGAAGGGCATTACTTCGCCTACTTGAACCTACAATATTTACATACAAAATATGTCACTTCATAGTTATTGACGGCCACAAGGATACAGTTCACTGTGTTTTTTAATTTCAGAAGTACTGATGGTACATGGAGACAAATAATTACAATTTCTTATGAGGAAGTTTGTGTCCTTCAAGTAGTTAATTGGTATGTGCAGGATAATTCAAATTGAAATATCTGGAGGGCAATGAGCTCAATGTTTTTTGAAAGCAGAGATCTGCATGGTGCTTTATCACAGAACCATGAACACAACTCCATTTGAGAAAGCAAGAGGCATGGATTGTCGTTTGATCGTTTCATAGAATTAAGTTGTTTACCTGAACAAAGTGACGTTTACACTTCTGTGCAATCTTGATGAAGGTATCACAAGCCATGTCTTGTACACCATCATGAGTTTCTATGGAAACCACACAAAGTTACCATTACGATATTGTATAATAATACTGACAATATCGTAATGGTATTATTATACAATATCGTAATGGTAACGATATTGTATAATAATACCATTACGATATTGTATAATAATACTGACAAATACTCATACCAGTACTTACCATGCATGAACTCAAAGAGTTTGTTGACCACAGTTTTGAGGAACTTCCAGTGCGCTCTAACCATAAATCAGAAAGAGTTATCAAGTTCCAAGTCTTTACATAGAATAAAACTTGTGATATAGGGGGATGGAAGGGGGAGGAGGGAAGGGGAGGGAAGGAGAAGTGAGAGGAGGGTGAGAGAAAGGGAGATTCTCCCACAAGAGAATCTTAAGCCTAGAGAGAATCTTGAGCCTAACAACATACCTTAAAAACCTTGGATATTGTCCAACAATGTACATAATATTTGAGGCAATTATTGCCTTGTTGTCTTTTCCTCTTTTGATTTCACACAGACCCAGTAAGTCCTACAAGACATGATTGTCTGAGTCTTATAGTATTCTACATTTAATATGTCAATAGTATTATACATACCTTGATGACAGTTACAAGGAATCTTTTCTCATCTTCTTCATGCATAGCACCACTAATTGAACCAATGGCCCAACAAAGCTAATTAAGAAAGATTTTTAGACAATTAACAATTTTTTTCCAGGAATGCACAGTGAATTTCCTTTGATTTTAACATTCTTTTAAGGAGCAGGCTTGAGCCTAGAGCTGTTTTCATTTTTCTCCAGGTTTGCCAGTTTTTCCTCCCTCAGCAAAAATCAACATGTGAATTGAGTGATGTATGTAGAGTATATCGAATGTAGTGGTAGTGAGTGTGGAGTGATTGTCACTGAAAAGCCCCTTCAGGGGAGTGTCAATTAAAAATATTTATTTATTCATAGAGAGAGAATGCTCATCTATAACAAAGGACAACATAAAGATCTCAAATATTCTGCTTGATACTGAGGCTTGAAATGCCTTCCTCTTTTGTATTCTTTTGTTTTACTCCTGGAAGCCTAGTTTGTATCAAGCAGAATATTTGAGAGCTTGAATGTGTTTTATTACTATAACATGCATAGTACTGCTTTAGTGACTAATGGTAAACTATCTATCATGAAACCAGTACAAATCTTACAGTGTTAAGGTTCTTCCATGACCACTCTGTACCGTTGACTTGGTTTTGTAATTTTTCAGTCATTATTCTCTCAGTGTCTTGATAGTCCAAGTGAGTTAGATATACTGCAATATACAACAAAGTGTTAATGAAATTAAAAAGAATAAGGAAGAGTGCCTGGGCAGCCCAGTAGTAGTGTAGAATGGTCAAGGTAAAACTTGTAAGACCTGAGACAAGGCATATTTTTCACAAGCCTGAGAATCTTTTTCACCAATTTCCTTTGTTTTCTTTGAGACTCTGAGATGGCATTCTACTCAGACTACTTGGCTTTTTTTAATTGGACTATTTGACACCCCAACCAGCCCCCCTTCACGTATGAAATCAGACACAAGAACTGTAAAGTTCTGTTATTGGGATTTGGCTTACCAAGTGTTTCTCTCATATTTTTGTACAAGTTGATAGCATCGGTGTCTTTCATAAATTCTCTTACTACTTCTCCTTGATCATTCTCAACCACGAGAACCTGAAACAGTATCAATACAGGGCATATGTATTTCAATAACAACAATAATCAATTCTCCTAATTGATGCCTTTTTATAATATAGGCACTTCAATATTAAAGCAATAAATAATTATTGCTACCCTATGTAATCACTGCAAAATAGTATTAATTCTTAGTTAAATTTATTATGTAATAATTCATGAGCTAATATTACCTCCTCTGGTTTGGCCATTCTTGAAATCATAATAAGTCGAACCTAAAAATCAAAAGATGATAATGATGATGATGATTAAATGATGACAGATCATCATCTTTGCAAGTGACCGTATTAGTAAATTTTATTTTAATTAGCTCTTTGTACCTTTGTAAGTACAGTCAAGTACAGTTGTCTTCTAGGTGGTACTTGTTGGTTTTGTATCAACAGAGGATTACTTGTTGATGAAAAGGGGTTTTCTCTGTAAAGGTCTGATGCTAGACTATTCCAGTATTCAAGACAAATTTTGAAGATTTCTGTTTCCTCTACTTCTGAGATTAGGACAAGATAGTGAAGGGCCTGAAAAGGAGATTGAAGAAATACTCACTATATACAGTCAACTTTTTATAAATACAGGTTTATCCATTTCAGGAGTTGTAGGGAACAGAAGCATCACTGGCAGATACAAAATGGAACACAAACAACAATGCATTAACATTTTGTTGAAAACTTTTAAAATAGTTGCCAGAAATGGTCATTCACAGGGGGTGAAAATAATCATGCAACCCAGATGATTAGCTATGGTTTCAGTTGTGTTGGTTTTGGGGTTCTTTTGATCAAATTTTCAAGGGTTAGAGCTAGTAAATTTTGGACTTGATGGCAATGAAAAACTTAGATGTCTTGGTGTGTGTTGATTGTGTAATTATGAAAATGGGAGTAATAAGGCCAGAGCTATAGTAGCTGTCCATTACAGAGGAAAGTCCATATTGGCAAGGTGTCTGCAAGGCTAGAATTATTTTGCTTTGCAACAAACTTTTCTGAAGCAAAAGAGCCTGTAAAGTGAACACCTTTTGGTCCCACAACACTCCTTCTTTCCTTCCCATCTTCTTTTGTTTCATTTTTATTTCAGTAGTAGGATTCCCTTTAAAAATGTCTGATTGATTATTTAAAATACAAAAACAATGTTCACAGCATACCTCCAATAAAGTTGTTTGAAGATCAACCTATAAATTAACAAATCCAATGAGTACCAGAATGACAACCACCTACAAGGGACATGGTGTGTGCGTGTAGTATAACAAAGAATCAAGTCCTAACCCTGTTAACTTTGCCATCACCATTTTGAATAACATACTCATTTGTCATGGAAATGACATTTAGTGTCTACAACAAAAGAAAATAAACATGCAATGAACAATGAAATGCTGTGTTGTAAAACCCTTTGAGTAGTATCCATTGTAGCATGAAATAGAAAGAAATAGAAATTCCTCATTTTTGTGATAAACAATGCAAAGCACTGCTTGGAATATTGTATAATGTTTGTCAATCAATTTAATGATTTGCCCTGAGCCAGGTGTAACATAACAATCGGAAGTTCACAATGAACTCTGCTGGCAAACAGACCTTTTTTGAGTTTGTTCACACCACTGTAAAATTAGACAACAAATGCACAGGCGCAGGACTAGCCTTGAGTCAAGGTTGAGTATTTGAAAATACCAGCAAGAAAAGCAAAATATTTTGTACCAGCGAGAAAAGTAAAATATTTTGACTAAGAACAATACAGAAATTGATTTTAATCCCATTGGTCTTTCTTGAAAAGGAGGCTACCTTGCATAAATGTGCCTTTTGTCAAGAAGCTCCGCAGGCTCTAGCAAATGGAAACTGGCAGGACTATTTGGAAATTCTGACATTGCAATCGACTCAAGCTAGCTCGGAAGGATGCCTTTTTGATGATCCAATTACAAACTTCTTTAGGTAGATAAAGTCCTGCCTTCCTTTATGATGCAACTCATCCTCAGTTCAAACCTTAATTCTAACAAATTTTCAAATTTGTGGCTGAAGTATGTTCAAAATTTGCCAACAAAGTTCTTTGTTAACTTCTAGAGTACAACTTGAACACTGAAACTTCCAAAAACACTTCCAATTCCACTTGTTAAAAGTTAATATGAAATACAAAAAATGTTCCCATAGGTCCAAACTTCACATAAATACAGTATACAGTATAATGTAGATATATTCATTTATGAAGCTTGTGAGACTCATTCCAAAAGTAGAGTAAACTGTTATGTTACTTCTCATAAAAAATACTAAGTAAATAATCAGTGAACTCACCTTCTTTTCAACTAATGTCCCATGTTCTTTCAGAAAAGTGCAAAGAAATAAACTAAGATTCTGTATAAACTTTTGTTCGTCATCTCGTCCATTGGCATATGCATCCCTGATGTTAATTGTTAGTGGTAACATCTAAAACAAAGGTTTTTGATATTATTAGGCATTATTTTGTGGGTTATAAATTTAAGTGTTGATGTAGAAAACAAAGAAGGAACAAAGAGAATGCAAGGAAAGCAGGGGAAAAAAGAAAGAAAGGGAAGGGAGGAAGAAAGGGAAGGGAGGGAGGAAGGGGAGGGAGGGAGGGAAAGGAAGGAAGGATGGAAGGAGGGAAGGAAGGGAGGAGGGAAGGAAGGAAGGGAAGAGGAAGGGGTGAAATTGTTAAGAAAAAATCCATTCTAAACTGATGCATGGTTCATTGAAATTAATGCACAACTTTGCCTCATGAACAGAATTATTTAAAAACCAGCATTATTCACCTGTTTCAGTTGTGCCATTGTAAAAGAGAAAAGATCCACGAACTGTCCATCATACTGGCTAGCATTAATGGCAGCTAAAATAAATAATAATAATTATTAATAATAATCAATGACAGTTATGGCTCCATCTGTAACAGAGCATAACCAGGAAATTGAGCTTGCATGTGCCTCCGTAAAAAACTTTGACAACTGAATGTCACATGTTGTCTTGTAATGGGCTATTTTTGAATTAGATTCCCTTTTAGCTATTTCAATGGCTTCAGTTTGCGATGATGCTTACATCTCAGTTTTCTCATTATGCCCTCCTATTCAGTCTTTTGTC
Source organism: Telmatactis stephensoni (assembly GCA_029948255.1). NCBI lineage: Eukaryota > Metazoa > Cnidaria > Anthozoa > Actiniaria > Isophelliidae > Telmatactis > Telmatactis stephensoni. The sequence goes on from JALIZF010001132.1 coordinate 60,164, forward strand.
AGCAAAGCATATGCACTTACCGATTTCTGTCAGGCACTTTAGGGTGACATTTCTGAACAGTGGAACATTTAAAAACTGCAAGGTGAGGAATAAAGCCAAGTTAGAAAAAACAAAAACAAACAGACATTAAAATAAAATTATTTTAAAGATGTTTGTGCAAGGAGAAATAACCATGAACTCTGTCCAATGTCTAAATTCTCCCCAGTATTCTTGGAATTTCAAAGGAGAACTTGATTTTTGATCAAACTTCACTATTCTTGCATTGAAAAGACTCCAATCTTATGATAAATTGGACCTAAATTACCTTGTATATCAAGGTGCTAATAACTTTGGTCTCAAATATATAGCCCAGAGGAATCCAGTTGAGAAACTTTAGCAGTGTCTAATATAAGATCAAAGGTATACATGTTAGTCTAGACAATTATTCAGGGACTTCCTTTTTAAATCATGTCGCTGTCACCAAGGACAATAAGCCAGGTGGTAAATAGAAGGTGATAAATAGTGATATGCAAACGAATTAATGCAGGAGGTCACTAGATATTGAATTAAGAAAAAACAAACAATAATTCATTTACTAACGATTATTTAGGAAGATGCATCTTACCTCCAGAGTTGATTGCACAAGTGTAACGTTTTGTGAATTATCCTGTTAAAGAGAAACAATTTTTATTACAAAATGTAACAATCAAATTGTTGTGTAATAAAAGCAGGCAAAGTGTCATTGCTATATGACATGATTCAGTGTTTACGGGAGGACGAAAACATAGAATTATTTTTTAGGAGACTGTTTTGATTGCTGGCAACCAGCTGCTAACAGCAAGGAGTCCGTAAGACAATAGTGGAGTGTACTTGTATATCAATGTTTTCACAAAGTTTTGGGAACTCATAGATATCATGTTGAGCAGAGAAGTAGTCACACTTGTGTCAAAAGCTTTGTATTTATAGCTTGTCTTCATAATGATGAGTTGGCATCAAAAATCATAAAGTGATCAAAAACTTGCCATCAGATTCGACAGCCAATAACTGACTTTGAATGATTAAGTAGTACTAAATGCATTCTACAGGTATATTATTATTGGTGTTTATGTTGTATCACCTACCATGACATACTGACAGAGGGTGAAGATCTGTGAGAACTCACTGCACATACTAAAGCAGAACAAGAAAGGGAAAATCAATAAACACATGCGATAAAATTCATTGTAGGCAGAGTATGACTGTACCTGTCTTTTAAATGTTTTGATTTATTTTGTGTCATTTGCCCACTTGAAAAGTCAAACACTTCCTCACTGCAGGAATACAAAACAAACAAAGACTGTGAATTCAAACCATGAATATAATAATAATACAAAACGTTAATATCACATGATATTAAAAATAAAACACTTAAAATTGAACCAAACACTAATTACAAATTATTATATGACCCGTATTTCCCTGCTCACACACTCTTAATAAAACCTTCGGAAAAGATGACATGATTGGGGCTGTAGGGCTTTGCTTGTGCAGGCCATAAAAACCCATACGGCCCAACTCATTTCTGTGCACTATATTTCTCTTTGTATTTGAGAGTTTTTTAGCACTTTTTATAACAAAAAAAAGTCATGTGATAAAGCGCTTATTGACTGAGTTGGTTGGGCTGGACAGGAAAATATTCGGCATAACCTCGAGCCAAATATTTTCCTGTCCCACCCTCCCACTAAGTCAATAAGTACATAGTAAGTTATTGCAGGTCATCTGTTATTATGTGATTTTTACTGGGAGATACTCAAGACATAACAGTGAATTCTAATAATATGAAACTGATTTACACATCAAAAGATTCATTGTTATTCAAAGACTTCCAATAAACTATGCTACAAGTATATATTATGTTGTGGTTTATTTATATACTTATTTAGTTTTCAACTGGTTTAAATTTTTGTGAAGGCTTTCTGTTGTTGGGTTTAGGGTTTTTGGGTGGGTAACTTATGTATTTAGCTTAGTCTTAAAGAATTAAATTGAAGCCAAGTGGATTAAGAAAGTAAAACAATGTCGTAAAATCTAAAACAGTGGAAAATTTCGAACCAAAACATATTATAATCTCTAAAAACAAAATCTACAGTACTCTTCTCTGACAATATTTTGTTTAATTTGAAAATACTTCAGGCTCTGTGTCATACAACTTCATTCACAAATTTCACAAGATAAAAGTGTGACAATTGAGTTCTTTGGACTGCAATAATTTCTTTAACATTTTGATATTTGCCACAGGGAAGAAAAAAAATTAAATAGGGGAAAAAACTAATTATTAGGTAAAAGAAAGCAGTCTTCACTTTGGTCTTTGCAAATGTACAAATCAACTTTATTGTGTTGGTTGGCTAGAGGATTTTACTGATAGAACTATTACATGTACATAGGATATTGTTCCAAGAAGCAAATACTTTATCAGAAATCTAGGCAGAAACAGCCAACTTCCAAATTTGTTTGGCAAAAGACCTGGGTAGGGGGGTGGGGTTTCCATTGTAAAATGATTGGGTATGCTCGTATCTTTTAGGGCTAAAAATCAGTGATTTGGTATCTTTTAGGGTGTTAAAATTGAAGTTTAGAGTTTTAGCATTTTCTGGTCTCTTTTAAGGTATCAAAAGAGCCCATAGCTTATAATTTTGTTTTCAAATGGAAGAAATTTGCATGCCCAACAAAAGCATGTCAATCATCCAAATTTATGTTCACAATAATAATGTTCATTAGCTTGTAATCGCTGGTATTTCTTGTTAAAAATTGTCTGGACACAGCCTCCTTAAAAGACTTCCAATGTCTTTTAAGGGTATTTTTGAAAATATCTGACAAGCATATCCCATCCTTTTACAATGGAGTTTCCCCACCCCTCGAGGCAAAAGAGTTGTTTAAAATAGTGAGAAGTGCATATTGCTTTCTAACCATCTATTCAAACCCTTAATGAGAACCCTGGAAGGATTTATCAATATTTTTTTTACCTCAGTAACTTTAAAATAATCATGTTATTTTGACACAAGGATTCATTGGCTTTACTGGCTCCCACCAGATCAGAGATGAACGTTGGCCATTTGGTGGGCCATTCATGCTTCAATATCTAAAAACAACAAATATGATAAATATACAAGGATTACTTTATGGAGCTAATAAATTACAGCCATCAATAATGTCATTTCTTTTCATATTTTATAAGAAAAAAAGACAATTAATATCTTTAATCACAGACACCCCACCAGTTAAGAACTCTACAAATACACAATAAATTTTCTAAAGAGCTAAAAGACCTTACAACTTTGCACATTCGGTATAAACATGACATGGAACACGGAATCAAGGACGCGATGATTCAAGCTGAAAACAATTTTTTACGGTCATATGATCTTTGATTGCCTAGAATATTGCACATTTCATTACGATCAAAGTCCATTTTATCATCAATAATTCGATCTTTTCTCCAAATATAAAAATGCGATTCAATATATGGCCTTCCTGGAAGACTACTAGTAATTCTGCTTGACCTGGAAGATATTTTATTGAGGATTACATTTTTGACATTTTGGCGGGAAGGCTCGCAAGTTGTTGCATTCGAATCGACTCACCTCAACTAAGATCATGTTCAGCTTTGAGAGGTATATTTTCTCTTTCTACGAAAAAAAGGCATTAAAATCATCACCTTGGCTAATTAACTACATTCGCGGTTTGGAATAATTCCATTTTGGCATTGTTCAACTTGACCACACTTAAAAGCAAACTGTGAATACTATACTTCTTACTTCAAGTTCGGCCGAGTCTGATGAAATTTTGATTATTAAGCCAACTATGTATTTCTTTATACCTAAAAAGGAAACAACAAGATAACTTAAAGCTGATCTAACAAATAGAGAATCATCGCTAACAATTTCTATTCAAAATGTAATTTTCAAGTTTGTTTATCGATTGACAGACTTGTTTGTCTGATCGTGATTATTCGAGAGAGGAATTCACTAACCCTCACGCTGTTCATCTGGAAGAATTTTCCACCTTGTCTTGATCACAATTTCTAATATTTGCAGAGCAAAATACTGCAAAGAATAAAGAGAAAACTAAAATTAACATCAATACCGGATCATCCCAAAAGTAGTAACTTATATCAATTTTTACCTTCGTTTCTTGGTTCGTCGAAAATTCTAAAATAGTGTCAACTCTTGTCCAAGCGTCTGGATGTTGCTTCAGTTGTGTAAGAATTTCTCCAGCCATTTTTTGCTACAGATGATAGAACATTTCAACTTATAAGAGGCTCTTGTAATGACCAGGCAAAGAGAAGCAATTGGAAAAATAAGGAATAGCAACAAACCTGAGGTCCCACAGAGCAATAGAACCACGAGACAACATTGTCCAACAGATTGATGTCGAGCTTTTGCGAAAAATCCAAAAGCTGTGAGGCCTGTTCGATCGTGGCCATTGCTGTAGGCATTTGGCTAGTGAAATGGAAGCTTCGTTGGGTTAAAAAGGATGTTTTGGGGGTAGAAATTGTCGTTGTTATTTTGTCGTTGCGTTTACTCTGTCATTCAGGTGCAGTCAATTCACAGGCGAACACCGCAGCCAGTTCGCACCGCTTTTCCCGGTTTGACCAGTAAGCATTTACTAAGTCCCGGATGTAACAGGTTTGCGAGTGTTTTCCCCACAACGGATAAACACAAAATATTGTTCGAAAATAAACCAATGTAAACAACCACATGAGCTGTCTAGGAACAGCAGCTGAGTTTTTCTTACTATAATTCTCATGTTTGTGTCAAGTCTGAGTCTTGTTCTGCCGACAGACAGCATTGGGAGTAAAATCCCTTCCACGGTCTACGCACGTGGAAAATGAATATTCATGATGTAGATTTCGATGTTGGGGTTTTCCCTGCACTACACACAGGAAACCCAGTGAGATACATATATATATTTGTCATAAATCGTTTGTATTCATCATATTTTTTGAAAATAAAAACAAAACAGTCATGTAGTCGATGAAATCGATCACATGTTAGAAATTTCGAGTGTTGTTGAAACAGGTTCGTGTTCCCGTTTTCCGATTTTAGCCGCTCGCCAAGCTGGCCTGCGCATGCTTGCCGAGTCTCACTCTTATAAACATTTTATGTTTACCCGTACTAACACATTTGAAAATATAAGTATAAATACCAAAGTTAAATGTAATTTCCGTTTCTATATGAGTCAGCACTCAAAACCAATTAATCGCCATTCCATTACAAAAATAGTAAAACAGGTTTTTTGTTGTTGTTGTTATGCAATGTTTATTAGTGTATCCAATACTTGTTTTTCTTGATTTTTTCCACAAAATTACCTGTTTTATAATTTCAAGCTATCTAACGTAATGCAAATTCAGATACCAGGGTTTTAAGGATACGAAAAGAATAACAAGAAGTGCAAAGAAAATGAATGAAGGTGAAAATGAAAGTGATTGGAATAAATTTTTTGTAATCAACAAATTTTGAACGACCAGTTTTGAGCTTTTTGTCTGACTGCGGCTTCTACTGCGGCTCTTACAGCCTAGACAACTTTAAATGTAAATTATTCGAGTCAGAGTCAAAACTGAATATCAATGGAAAACACATTTACTTTCATTTGAAAAATTGGATGATTAATCCGCTAATCTGGCTTTTTTTTCTCGAGAAAGAAAATCATCCCAAAATTTATGCTAAAAAATTTATGCTAATTTTGCATTACCCCTGACTGGATAGATGTTCCCCCCAAAGCTCTTTCTCCTCATGAAGAAAGAAATGGCCGATAAACCATAGTTTCTTCTCAACCACGAAACAAGACCATAATTTTACCATCACGAAAGCGGGAAATACAATCAGGTGAGAAATTTAAAGAGCTAATCCAAAGGATGAAGATTCTATTGAAGTCGCACAAAAAGATCATTTGAAGGCAGCTTTTATTTGCGATGGAAGCGGGACGTGGTGTCAGTGTCTTTGACGACATGGGGATTTCACTTTTGTAAAAAATACGAAATTTTTGACAGATATCTTCCATCATGTTCCAAACGAACGTGAACTTGACGTTCCGTCAAATGACAGCAAATTTAAGCGGGATTTAAGCTTACAACAAAACGGAACTGGTATAAAGACTATAAAGTAAGTTTAGAGTTACTACATCCTGGTGTAGCTTGTCACTCCTTTCACTCGTGAATTTGCTGTATTGTTCTAAATTTTGGGGTCTTTTTTTTCTTCTAGATCATCGCATAAAAAAACTGTGATGGCGAAAAATGGTGAGATGGAGATAGAAAGCAGTGAACCCCAAGGAACATTTTTGATTTTGAGTACCAGTGACGATCCTGACAAAGCAGCTGGTACACAAGGAAGCTCAAATATTCAGCTCGATTCATCTGCTAGTTCTCAAGAATACGTCAAAGTAGAGCAAGAACCAAAGGGTACAATATTTTTTTAAAATATATTTTTTATGTATATAGATATATTTTAGTATGAAAGGTTTAAAGTAGTGTAATCACAAAAAAGTTACTCTCACTTAAGATAATAGTTGGTACATGCATTCTCATTGGTTGAGAACCAGTACACACATGCTTAGATGACATCATTGAATCTTACACATGCTCTGATTGGTTGTTTCAATGACTATTATGTAAAACAAATGGTAACCTATTGTCAAGTGCTATTACATGCCAAGTATGATCTGCTTTCATCTCAAGGGGAGGGGGGGGGGGGGGGGGGGGAAGGGTCCAATAGATTTTGCTCTTTCCCCAAAAATCAGACTGTGAGTGATCCCCATTCTGAATAGTTATCTTTACTGAATCCAGAGGGAGAAGTAGGGATTGCTCACAGTCTACCCAGACATCATTATGGAATACATGTCTGTTGTAAGGCCGGTACACACAAGGGAGCTTGCTCCCACAACATGCTCTCCAACATGCTCCTGGGTCATTTTACACAACTAGTATACATGAGGGAGCATGCTTCAAGTTTGTTCAATTTGCTCCCGGGGCTTGCTCCCTTATATTTAACCAGTTTAGTATTAGGGAGCATGCATTAGCGGGGAACAAAAATTTTGTTGCACAACAAAATGTTTTGCATGAAACCGTTGGCAGACATGAGAGCGCCTTGTTCCAGGAGCATGTTGTGGGAGCATGTTGCAGGAGCAAGCTCTCTCATGTGTACCAGACTTAAAGTCAGGAAGTTCAGTGCTCTATCTCCTGCTTTCAATAAATTGTTTCTAACTATTATAAACTTATTTTCAGATGTTCCTGTTGATTCAAGTCAAGATACCACTAGTCTAGATAGCAAGGATGGTGTCCAATGTGTTGATAATACATTAGTAGTGTCGAGAAGCATTCCCAGTGATGGAAACATCTATGGAAGACTTTTCTTAGGAGAACATGGTTCTCAAGGTACTAGTAAAGTATTTTATTGTACCATTTATAGAACAAGGTGGGTTATTGTAAGTTGTCTTTATTGTTTAATCTAACATATAGCTGACTCTTTTTGTACAACTAGAGTTCACAGAAGCATTATACAATCATGTAGACATTTAGCCTGCTTAGCTGACAGTTTAGTGGATTGGGGAGAGGGGAGGGGGACTGGGGAGAGGGGAGGGGAGGAGGCGAAGAGAAAAAAATTCTCCTCTCCCCTCCCCAATCCCCTTAAAACCACCAGCTATGTAGGCTAAAAGGCTATAGTAATTAACATTTTGTTGTTTGATTTGATCAAAATTGGTATTTCCGAAATTCAAAAGAGTCATCATAGAGATTTTAATTTTCTATTAGTACTGTAAAATGTAAAAGACTAGATTATACAATGTATTTTGTTCTGAATTTTCAGTAATATTTTACAATACTGCTCCAGCTGATTGTACCCCAGAAACTGTGGAACCATCTTGTCCTGAAAATGACAAAAATATCCAAAGGTATTATATGCTTAAGATACAAGACATTACTTAATTATAATAATGCAGGCTTTATACCAGTTGATCACTCATTGACAATCTATCAAGGTTGCTTCTCCTCAGATTATCTTAGGCCTATAGTTCAGATGCTATACCAGCTATGTGCCATACCAAATATTATTGTTGCATAATGTGGAAACTTCAGCATGAAAATCCATTTGGAACTGCTGGTTCAATATAGAATAGTATTTCAATTGAAAATGGTACATGGAAAATATGGCATCTGAACTAGCTAGGCCTTTTAGTAAGAGCCAGATGTTTTTATAGAGACTGAAAATTATAACAGTCCATGTGAACAGTAATAATTAATCAATAATATTAACTATTATTTAAAATGTTATGATCTTCATTAAGTGATCCCACAGATGATGTGTGCAGGGATTTTGCCGGTGGTCCTGGGAAAAAACCTTCATCTTCAAGCACAATGAATTGTACAAGAAATCCATCAGGAGAGAAAACCTTTGTGTGTACTGCAGAAGGGTGTGGTCGGCACTTCACCTCATCTGGCCATTTAAAATACCACCAAAGTACACACAGCGGAGAGAAACCTTTTAAATGCCCACACCCAGGCTGTGAGAGAGTCTTTGCTTGGCCCGCACACCTGAAATACCATTTAAAGACACATTCTGGTGACAGACCATTTAAATGTGAAGTAGAGGGATGTGGGAAAAGCTTTTATGTACTGCAGCGACTAAATGTTCACTTGCGGGTACATACTGGTGAGCGTCCCTATACATGTGAAGTTGAGGATTGCAAAAAGTCTTTCAGTACTGCTGGGAATTTAAAGAATCATATGAGGATTCACACAGGTATGGTACTAATTTAAAACAGGATGTTTTTTTCTAGGTTAATGGTCATCTTGTAGTGAGTGAGTGCCTGAGAATTGTCACAATGAATTTTTCTCTCTCTTCTTTCTTTATTTTATAATAGACCTTTTTCGAGTTTGTTCATACCGCTGTAAAATTAGACAACAGACGCATTGGCGCAGGGTTAGCCTCGAGTCAAGGTAAATTATTTGAAAATACCAGCGAGAAAAGCAATACATTTTGACTAAGAACAATAAAGAAATCAATTTCATTCCGATGTTTTGGTCTTTCTTGAAAAGGAGGCTAACCCTGCATAAATGCACCTTTTGTCAAGAAGCTCAGTGGTCTCTAGTAATTTGAAACTGAGTTATTTGTTATTGAGGGATGTGTCAAGGGATGTAACAAGAGATATGAAATCTTTTTTTCCCAGGTGAAAGGCCATATGTCTGCCCCTTTGATGCCTGTGGAAGATCATTTACAGAACATTCCAGTTTACGTAAGCACAAGTTGAGGCATACTGGGGAAAAGCCTTACACATGTGAAATTTGTGGCAAGTCATTCAGCCAAAGTGGAAGTAGAAATGCTCATGAGAAAAGACATGTCCTGGAAAGACCTCCAAGATACAAGTCCTCTCAGCTGACAATGATACAAAAAGATGCTGATTTAGAACAACCTGAAGAAGAACCAAGTTCAATAGATGCTGGTAAGAATCAGATACAAGATGCAATATTTCTTGCATGCATGCAGCTAAGCAGAAGTAGAATTCGATATCTATTATGCTAACTCTGCTATACTGTTAACAGCGTAGACAGACAGCTGTGCAACTGTTTGGTTCAGTGTACAACTGCATGTGTGATTGTGAAATGACAACTTGATACCTCAATTAAATAATAATTATTGATTGAGATTGAAAAGAGAAATGAAAAGTTTTGTGACCAAAGAATGAATTATTGTGAAGGGTGGACTTTGTTGGAATGGCTGCTTTTCAGTCTTGTGATTATTAAGGCAAATGCATAGTACTATCGACTTAGTTACTTTGTTATGTCACAGGGGCTGACCATGACCCAAACCTGGCTTATCCTTCAGAATCTGTCAGTAAGAGTAGTGCAGCAGATCACATGGTTCTAGCCCAACCTATCATTGCTAAAGAAATATCCATAGAAACAACCCCAGTGCACTCCTTGGATGCTGTAACACAAAGTGTCGCTGAAGAGCTCATATCCAACCAGCAAAATTCTATACCCCAGACAAGCACCTGTGTTGTATCTTTGGCTGAAACTGTTGTTGCACAGCAAGCACTCCTCCAGTCCATGCTGGATGGCACTGCTGTCATTCCTGTCACACAAGCAGGATCTTCAGATGATCTGACTGTAGTTGATCACGTACTTCAACAACAAGATGTTGAACAAATTATGCAAAGTGTTGTAAATCAGCATATTTTAAGTGGTCAAATTCAGCTGCCCATCAGTGGAGATGTAACAGTCACAAGTGAACAAGGGACCCTGAGTTTTATAACACAGTCATCTTCGGGAACACAAAATATTATCCTGAGCCAATCAGAGCAAGAGCTCAACTCTTTACCAAGTGATGAAGGAACTGTAATAGTTGCATCAGAGACAAATGAAGAACTTGATTAGACATGATTGTACTAAAATATTGTAAATTTATTATGGCTATAGATAAGATGTTATCACTACTTTTTACATGTATATTGATGTAGCAAGTTACAGGTTTGAATTCTTGGCTTGATACCTTATTATTTTACAGTCTGTACAATGTAATAATTTATCAGTATTGCACTTTGATTGGCTGCATGGTACTGCTTACAACACTTCCAATGTTAACAACTTGAAATAAATTTAAAGTAGATTTTGAATGAGTGGGAAATGGTAGTTTATTTTTTCAGATGGTAGTTGCCAACACTTCCATATCTTCTAGTTCTACATATAGCCCATTTCACAGTTATCTTACTCAACAGTAGCCTTGATTGTGCATAGAGCAGATTTTATACGTGTGAAATGGACCGTGCTGTGCCGTGACAGTGCTGTTCAAATTGTTTGGTTTCCTTCAGTGTTCTTGGGCTTCCTGTTTAGAATAGAAGTGAGGAGGGAGAATGGGGAGAGCAGTGAACTCTCTTTTTTCCCTTTTTTTGCTGTCCCCTCAAGGTCAATATACTGTTACAAAGGAAGCCGATTAATCATTACAAGGGATGCCCAAGGAGTTAAAATTAATGGAGTTGCATTAACAGCTAGATCATTTTAGTCAATTTAGATCTTTTTAGAGTGATTTTATTTAACCCACAAAACAAAGATCTCTTTTTCGTGCTTGTTGAAAAAGAACAAAAGTAAACAATAGGTTGGTTTACAGTCTTACTACTATTATACATACAATTTTTTCATGGGTTAAATAAAATCACTCTAGGTGAAATCACCCAAAATAGTAAAAACCCACCAAACTTTCCTCTAGGATCCAACAAACTGTTTTCACAATTTCAAATTTGACATCAACTGAAAAAGTTTTAGCTTGCTTTGCAGACTCAAATTTTATGCTTGAGAACCTTGCCAAAAAATTTTGGACATAATAAAACAGAGTAGAAGTTACTCAAAGGCAGAGTCAATGCTAACCCAGGGTCAAGTCTGTAGAAAACCTTCACTTTTACCCAAGTTGGAAATTAACCCACCTTCAAGCAACTGGACCCAAAGACCTAGTCTCAAATGTCCCACAATAAAAACTTTAGAGTCAAATTTCAGCTATCTTTAAAATCTGATTTGAATGCATAGCGTTTCCAGAGCTAGCAAGTGGATGGTGATCTAAAAATGGCCCAAATGTGGCATGTCACATTAAGTTTCCTGGTACAGTCTGCATTACATCCATGGAATTTTGTACCACATTTCAAGGCCAGGGTAGTTACTCATCAGGGCCTGATTGTACGAAGGTTGGATAAAGTTATAGACCGGAAAAGAGTTACTTTTGTACCACATTTCAAGGGTAGTTACTTGTCAGGGCCCGGTTGTACAAAGGTTGGATAAAGTTATCGACTGGATAAGAGTTATCCACTGTATAGATTTTGTATAGATTTTATCCACTGAATAAGGATTTATCCGCTGGATAACGCCATTCACCCTTCGTACAACTGGCTCCTGTGATCAATTGTACATATCAAAAAAATAATTCATACAAGTTATTTTAAACTTTTTATTGAAACAAACAATTCTTCACCAATTACAGTCCAAATCGTATGTTTAAAACGAAGCCAATTCATAACCAATTACAATTATTCTTGACTAATTACAGTCCAATCTAATGTTTAAACTGTGACGCCAATTCTTTACTAATTACAATTCTTGACCAATTAGTCCAATCTAATTTTAAAAACTATTAAGCCAATATGATGCCAAATGAAGTGCAAAATAGTTTCCTTATTGACTATGGTTGGTTAACTGTTAAGAAATGACAATGACATTTTAGCAGTGTTTTAGAAATTAAAAATAGTAAGTGTAACTTGGTCTAGTGCAGTTTATGATCTGAAAGGGTAAGTCAAAATGCTTAAGTAGTTAAGAGTGCTTTAGTTACAGAAAAATGATCTTCAAATGAAATTAAGATTTACTGTTATATAATGAAAAGATTTCATAAATTCATGCTGAACATTACATATTATGTTTAGTAAAAGGCACACATCATGAGCAATGACATTCCTGAAATGGACACTCCTAAAATGGAGACATTCTTACGTTGCAACAAACTGTTTTGACTGTTAGAAATGAGACTTAAGTTAAAGCTGCCTGCCGGCTACGAAAAACCAGAGAAAAACCCTGATTGGGAAAACACTGGAAACGTAGGCCTGGTCCAATGCAGAGCAGCTAGAACACCCAGGCTCGTGTTAAGAATGTGATTTTAACAGGTACACTAGCTTAGCACTACAGCTTTCCAACTCTCTGCCTTTCCTCCATCTGTCCTCCTTCATTTCATCTTTCCTCTTCCTGAAATAGTAAAAGCCGTTATTTAGTGCTTTGTGTATTTGCAATGAGAATTAATTTTGTTTTCTTTTTGATTGCTCACCTATCTATCCTACTGGACATCATCTTTAATCTGCCACTCCTGTTCCACATTCCAAACACTTCCACATTCCAAACACTTGCCCCTGTCGACCTGTAGAAAGTGAATTTTTGATTAGGCAAACTCTGGTCAAACTACAGAGGAATATAAGTTGCATTTGAACTTACCAGCCCAACTGTCTTGTTATCCATGCCTTGTCTTCCACCAACCAACTCTTTTCCCTTTAACATCTACTTCTGCCACTAATCCACATGTCACTCCTTTCCTTTACACTCCATCTTTGCCTTTTCCCTTCGTCTCTTCTCCTTCCACACCATTCTTGTCCCCTTTTCAACCACCCAACCTAAAATGAGAACCAAAGATAAGCACACTGATTGAGATATGAGATAGCTTACTCAAAAAATTACTCACCCATTCCAACTCCAAGATTGTTCATCTAGGGCACTTGTCCATCTGTCTAATGCATCTAAGTATCTATAGAGTAAAACCCCAACCCCTACATACAACCCTTACAATAAACTACTTTCTATATATATAACTACATAACTTAGCTAAACCCACAGAGCACTCAACCCAATAGCACTTGCTGCATGTGCTTACACTAATACATAAAACACCATTATCTATTCTTAACAATAATTATTAATAACATGCATGGAAATACTTGCATACAATAATACCATTACTTGACTAAGTTATTACAGAAACTTGCCTTTACAAGATTGCAATACTCAAACTGTTGAATTAATTAAAGTAACAAAATTTCGCAAACACAAACTCAATAATGAAGTTATCAAAATGGCTTACACATTACAGGTGATTCTTCATGATACCGACCGATTAGAAAGACATCTGCAAAAAGGAAAAAATCCTACCACGGCTTGTACAACACCAAAGCTACACAAACATCCTACATTTGGAACATATCCACCTCCAAAAATACATCAAATTCAAAAAGTGTCTTACTCCATCTAGATTACCTAGGAACTAGTTTCAGGATTCCATAACAAGATTTACACTTGGAGAGTGATCTGCTAAAATCAAGCAAAGTATACACAACTACAAAAGGACCCGCAGGTCATTATGATATAAAACAAAATATAGGAATAAAAAGATGAATAAGCAAAACTCATGCTTACCGAATCTCACAATGGTAGATATTGGTATTATAATATCACACTGAAGATTTAATTAAAGTAACAAACCATCGAACACAAAAAAGATCGCAAATCAACCACTTACGCATTTTCAAACATTGCTTTAGATTTTTGCCAATGCAAGGCCTGTTGGAGACAAACTAAAACACATATACACGGAAACAGCAAATCTGAATGTTACAGCTACTCATGCTTACCGAATCTCACAAGGGTAGATATTGGTATAAAATCACACTGAAGATTTAATTAAAGTAACAAACCATCGAACACAAAAAGATCGCAAATCAACCACTTACGCATTTTCAAACATTGCTTTAGATTTTTGCCAATGCAAGGCCTGTTGGAGACAAACTAAAACACATATACACGGAAACAGCAAATCTGAATGTTACAGTTTAATACTCATGCTTACCGAATGTCACACCGGAAGATATTGATTAAATATCGTGCACTGAAGATTAAATTAAAGTAACAAACCATCGAACACAAAAAGATCGCAAATCAAGCACTTACGAGTCTCACTTAAAGACAGTTTTTGGATTGCTTTCGATTTTTCCCTTTGCAAGGACTGTTGGAGATGAACCAAACACATACACGGACACAGCAAATCTGAATGTTACAGCTACCCATGCTTACCGAATGTTACACCAGAAGATATTGGTATATCACACTGAAGATTAAATTAAAGTAACCAACCATCGAATACACAAAGATCGCAAATCAACCACTTACACATTTCACTTAAAAGACAGTTTTTGGATTGCTTTAGATTTTTCCCAATGCAAGGCCTGTTGGAGACAAATCAAAACACACACGGACACAGCAAATCCTAATGGTACAGTGGCCATATATAACTCAAAGCTACCTCTCAATCAACACCTTGATGAATGGCACATTGCTCTGGCTATTTTCAAACGACATCATTTACGCAACCTCTGAACTTTCCAATCTTCCTAAGATGACTGTGAAGTGGACCAGATTTATGAAGAATTTTTGTTGTGAACATGGATCGCATTACTGATGTTAACTTGAGCTTTGCTTTATTGTGTGAAATTCTTGCACCTTAGCTTCTATGCTGTTACTCCAGTTCTAATAGATGTGCTTCACCTAAGTGCTGTTAAAAAGGAAGAAACTACAAGAACACATAGGGCACCAAAATTCAGCTCACCCACTTAGCTTAGCTTAGCTTATATTCAATAACCAATTACTGGTGCTTGGGTTTTATCTGGTTAGATGCTGCTTCATTATACAATGGCAATGAGTGTTGAATGACGAAGACAATGTTGACAAAAACAAGAACTGTTGGATCACCACATACAAAACCAATGTACTTTTGACAGTGACAAAGACTTGTGGAACATCAATAACATTAAAATGCGGACAATTCAACTGCAAAACTATCATGCTGGACTTGAAGTGAACACTGGTTGTGTAGAAACACCAAAGAAAAAATTGCCACATACGAACAATACCAAATCCAATGCATATTCGTTAACTAGAAAGTTACATTACAGCTGTACTTTTTGTGGCCAATGGAGAATGGACTACAGTGGTCAAAAACTGTGAAAAAGAAAAGTAGAACACATGCGCACACACACAAAAATAGATGTACAATACTGATTAGAATTTAAAATTAAATCATACATTTTAAGCTAGAAGTGCTTCTGTGAGCTTACCAGTGAAAATTATTTTATCCAATTGATTAGCATTCTTTACAAGTTGAGATGTCATAGGTGTTTGTTGATTATCCTTGCTTTGCTTGCTCACAGCGATACTGTTAAGAAGAATACTACTACTGTTTCGCACATGAAGTGAATCGACAATCTTGTTACCTGAATGTCCTATCTAATCTTTTGAAGAGGCATGGTGAAAAATGAAACCTTGTGCTCTTTGGATTTTCCGTCAAAGGGACTCTAGACCTACCAAGGAGAACTACACAGACACACAGGAAAGGAAACACGGCAACTACAGTCATCGATTAAGATACCTTTCACTGGATCTAATAATGGCAAAGCTAGTTGACTGGCACTTTTGGGGAATCACACTATTTCTTTTGAATTAAGTTCTGGCACCTTGAGGACCAAACAGAAACTTTCCTTCAGGATGTTCTGGCTTACTAGCGTTTTCCTTCGAATGCTTTTATGTATCCTGGTGGGTAAAAAAGACAACACATGCCTACACAAGACCCAAATGGGTCAAAACTTTAATACCAAAAATCTTACATTTCTCCGCTTACCGCATTTAATGCATGGTTGTTTTATATGCTTATGTCGCACTGGCTGGACCACTGGGCTAGTACTGGTGAATCAAGAATAATACACTGCTGTTTTCGGCACAAAAATCGAGATGTTTTTTACCTCATTGGCCAAATCTTTAGCTCTGGCATTCAACTGTGCTGATAGTGGCTATAAACCCAACTGTGACCGAGACAAACCAAAACATACCAGGGTATGGTAAAGGTACTGCAATATGTACTCATGACACTCAAAGGACTAACAGAATGTAGGCTCTTGATTTGTACTGCTCTGGCTATATTCTTTGAATATGCACTTATACTAAGCCTCTTTATGATGAATGGAAGCAGGCAAAACTATCACTTGAGAGTATGGACGACATTACTGAACTTCTGTACAAGACTTTACTTGATTCTCAGCTTCATTTCTATTCCGATACTCCAAAGGTTTACTTTATCCAAGACAAAATTGTTCTTTACCTAAATGCTATTTCAAGGAAAAGAAACAAAGGACATACGAATGCACATGATATATGAATGGTAATAATGAAGTAGGTATTGAGATGATAGGTTAGGCAATCACAAACAAAACATACGGCAAACGTCTTCAATGCAAAACTATCATGACACATAGAAATAACATAGTTTGACAGGATGAACAATATAAAATCAATTAAACATTTACTGATTGAATGGAGTGACTATGATGTGACTTCAAGGCCAAAGATGATTTGAAAAAGAAAAGTAGAACGCATACAACAACAAAAACCCTAATGGTTTTGAAAATTCTTTAAGTAAATTTATGTTTAGCATTAATTCATAGTTAGCAAGAGAAAGTGCTTACCAGTAAAACCTTAAGATTCTCCAATAGTTTAGTAATAGTTATGGTGAAACTTATGGGTGAACACTGACAAAGGATTAAACTGTTCTGGAAGAAATGACTGCAACCTCTTCTATGCATGCTATCTTTTGATATTAGTTTAGTTAGATGCTTGTGCTGAGGTGGGAATTACCTGAAGACTGCTAGTGTGACAAAAGGAACGTGTTCGTGTACATGGCACTTCACAAGAGGTCTTTAACTGGGGAGTGTAATCTACAGTTGCAACTTTCGATCAAATTGGTAGCTTACCGCACTGGCATTCATTTTGGTTGAAGTGAATATTATTGGTCAGACGACAGGTGAAAACTGGTAAATCAAGAAAAACATCGCGGTTTGGCACAAATAGTAAAATTGAGAGTTCTTTGGTACCTTTTTCAAGGAACTGTAAAAAACACCACGATTGACATGTGATGGCAACACTGGCACGTTTGACTTGGGAAAGTATGAAATGCTTTAAGCTGTAAACGCTGGTTCTCTAAGAGAAACTGCCACAAAATGCACAAAGACGAACACCAATGAATGATTGGCACACACGATTAATTAGCTTCCTGGCATTGCCTTGAATCAAATTGCCATATAGCTTTCAATTATGCCATTCTCGACAACTGTATCGATACCTACAAGAACAACAGTACATATACCTACACAAGACCCAATTGGGTTATAGAAGTTTAAACGAATACAAGATTTTAAAACCTTACCGCTTGAAATTTGACCAATTTGGTAAGAGGGAGACAATACACTGCTGAATTCGGTGACAAAATTGAAGTCTAAAATCATGTTTACCTTCTACTCAAAACTTGAGTTCTTCGAAGTGGATGGAATGCATAGAGGGAAATTCTTAAATGCTGCAGACTTGACCAAAAATGATGTGCTGACACAGAAAGCTTTAAAATCACAAGTGTCCTTACAAACTTTCAAGATGTGCGACTCCTACATCTGGTCTTTGCCAGCTTTGAAGCTGTATTACTAGTCCTGGTAAAGGAATTCTTGGAAAATACTCCACAAAAAGCATCGAGAAACAATGGCTGCACTCATTGAATGTAATACCTTTCACTATATGAACTTGAATGCTTGGAACATTTTGCAGACAATACTGTAAGAGAATAAACAACCACAACAACATGGAAAAGGGGGAAGACCGAGTACTTCACTGGATTGTGCTTTGACATGGTAAATAACTGAGGAATCCAAAACATCATCTTTTTTTACTTTTTTGGTACTTCTTCCGACATCACTTGAAGAGGGTACTTTTCTTATCGCATTGTAAAAGAAGATTGTTGTGTCGAACTTCTTTGTCCTTAAGTGGATTATAAACAGAATATACATGTTGACACAAGACCCATGGGGTCACTAAATGGAATAAAAGCTTTTTAGCTTACCGTCTTATCATCATTCGAGTTTATCATCATCTAATACAGGTTTAAGTGCAGTTACAAAGAT
Organism: Telmatactis stephensoni; assembly: GCA_029948255.1. NCBI lineage: Eukaryota > Metazoa > Cnidaria > Anthozoa > Actiniaria > Isophelliidae > Telmatactis > Telmatactis stephensoni. The sequence goes on from JALIZF010001132.1 coordinate 78,674, forward strand.
ACCACGATTCTAAATAATGCTGCTGGATAAACAATACCACTGTTTGCAGTAAACTGGAAATTTGGCTAAATGAACATTTTACCTTCCGGCTCAAATCTTTCTAAGTGTCTTGACATTATTCTGCTGGTTAACCAATAGTAGTAATGGTTGACGAAATGTAAAGGTCATGGAAATAAAACTATCATACCAAATTCTGTTGCAAATAAACTTTTGTCTACTCTTGCATCGCTTTGCCGACTAGTCCTGTCAATGGAAATTAAACACAAACCACACCATGCAAAATGACAGATGGATAAAAGGACAACCATTTTGTGGAGTTGGATTTTGAAGTTCAAACGAGGAATGGCCTTATCTTACCAAATTCTGTACAAAAGACTTAGGGCTACTTTCACATGTAACTACTTGCTTGGGGAGTAAATGCCTCAACACACATGCACATTTAAATGCAGACAATACCAAACACGCCAAAAGAAAAGCACATCTTGGACACACTGCTTCGTACATTATTGCTTACATCAAATTTCCGATTAGAAACTGCTGGCTAAGTCCTCAAATGTGGTTGCTGTTATGCTATGCCGTTAGGTGTGTTCTCTAGAAGTGGATAGCGCTTGTTATCACACGACCTTTCACTAGTTGGGAATGTCAACTCTATACTGTGCAAGGAATTTGCTTCTCAGTGCTTACTGGCTGTGGCCGTTTTATGGAAGATAGACCAAAACTGCTAGAAAGAAAATAGTACAGCATGCCTACAACAAGACCCCGAAGGTCTGAACAACAAATGCAAAGCACTTTCTTACCAACTTTCTGGAATTGTTGAAAGAACGTCACTTATTTTAACCATCCCTTCCACTGAATACAGGTGCTTATGGTGAGATAATTTGAATGCAGCGAACGCTAGAAGGGGTGCAGTTTTGCTTAGGAAACCTTTAGGTTGCACTCATTCCTCTCTGCTTGCATACTTCCACTCTTTGCTGAAACAGCGATGTACCTCAGTTGTGTGGGGACAAGTGAATTGTGCTGCTAGGCCTGGAATATGATGCCAATTCAAATGCAGTTTTGCACACCATTCTCTTTGCTAAGCCAAACATATGCCTACTACCTGTAAAATTCTTGCTCTGCATTGCAATGCCTTTATGCTTTAAACCCAGTCTTAGTCAGTCCTCGATTTTGTGATGTTTCTCTTTGTCCTTTTTGTTCAAGTCCTATTAGTAGACCAAAACTCAACCATGCAAAAAGCTTTACTTAGGCTCAAATGCTAGCTGCTCTGAAAGGATTCCAGCCAATTAAATGGGATATGTATCTTTAGGCAGGGTGCCAAAATGGGTATAGATTCTTTGGGTAATTCTTTCATTTCTCCACTAAAACTGGCAGATTTCAATAGAAATGGCTCAGGTGTGTGAAAGTCTTTTAGATGATAATCATAGTAGGAGAATACAAGTAGCAAATGGAATTCTACTTAGCAATATCTGTTGCTTGATGGATGGATGGATGCTCTATTTTACTTGACACTTCAAAGTTCTTTAAGAAATTCAAAACAGAAATGCACACATGGACTACAATTTCAAACCTTGAAAGTTCTCTCATCTTTAATCTACTCTATCCATGAATCATGGTCAAACCTTTTGTTGTTCTCTTCCAAACACACAGGCAATGGAATATAGGATAAACTCTGGGTAGAAATGGCTGGCAACACACACATAACATAGATAATTTCACGCCTCTTCCCATGTTGCTTCAATAAACACTTAGTGTCCCTTGAACCCATAGTGGATGAAAAATATGCAGTGAACTTTACTTTTTCAAATTTGATTACCAGGTTATGACAGATTCCTTGACCCATTGTAATTCCAAACGAACATTCATCCTGAAAGATGAATAAAAGATGCATTCCCCCACATACTTATCACCCAACTATTGTCTACAGTTCCAAAACCACCAAATAGATTACTTGCTATATAAACCAACTTGTCTAGGCTAAGTTCGTGTCAGTCCTGAAGAAATTATAAATGAGCTACTTTGTGTGTCACTAAACCTTTCAGTATCAATCTCCACTGAGGAACAGTTTATGAAATCTTTACTCTATTAGGTTGCCTTTAAAACTGTGGGCTGAAATGCTAAGCAGAGTATACATATTTTCTACAATAATGGTTGATTTAAAAATTTGACTCATCATGAACCTTTATCAACTGGCTTCCATATTTTTTTCCAGAGAAACCTCTTCCTTGATCTTGGCACATCTTAAAGAAACAAGACAAAAACAACCTCCCCATCCCATATATTCGAATGCACAGCACAAATTTGAGAAAGTGAATGATAGGCCTTGCCTGTAACTTGAAACCTTGTCCAGTCTTCGGGACACTTTATGGCACTAGAAGCTAAGAGTAGCACATGTGTTGGGCGAACAACATGGCTTAACTCTAACATTTTCTTACAAACTAAACAAAGCATATGCAGCCTGCATCGATTCGCCTACATAAGACTGAGTAAAATATTCTAGTTTAGGGTTGAGTGCTCTGCTAACTAATCTATACTAGCCACTATCTCTATGGTGATCCCTGGGTGATTATCAACAAGCCTTCTTGGTCTTTAGGCCTTCCAACTTGTAGATCTGGATGGACACTTGATCTTGGCAGTTGATCACTGTGATAGTATCAAGAGAATTTGATTTGAATACACAAATTTGCTGAGATCCATTGTGATTTATTAAGTTGCATAGCACCATCATGTTTCATTATCACAACTTACATGTTATCAGAGAATCAATGTCGTGACGAAGCTTTGGACTCATCACTTCAAAGACTCTTTCAGTGAAATTCACTCTGAGGAAAGAAGGCAACACATAAAACTTCCAACCCTTAATAATCAACATTCTTACATTGCATTATATCTACCAAAATGCATTTTCTTCATTTCGAATTTTTTAAAATTCTTCAGATATTTCATTATAAATATATTTACAAAATACTTTATACATAATTTATACAAAAAATTACAAAAATTCTTCATTGAAAAATAAAAAAGCCTAACTATTTAAAAATATAAACAAATATTCGTTACTTCGATCAATTTTCCTTTTGCGAGTTTGAAATACCCATTTCTGATATCTCATTAGATAAATAGGAGTCTGTGTCCGATGGAACACTAGGAGGTTTCCATTTGCTTAACTTTCGAAAAAAGTCATCAATACCTAGTAAATCGTCGTCATCTTTGCTTGCGCTTTTCATGTTCCATCCAGCGCCATTGTTCGAGCCATCGTGCCACTCGTACACTTCGCTTTTTCGGCGTCTTTTTGCCTTCCGATTGCAGCGTTCTGTGATTTCATCGTTTAGTCTCTGGAGAGAAAATTCAAGCACAGCAGCTCGATAAAAATCCATATGCCTTTTCCTTTTAATACTTCTCTTTTTTTCTAGCGAAGATGAAAGGATAGACCAAAGTTCTTTATCCGACTCTGAATAGCGTTTTATATTCCTCTGATGTCTCTTCATTCCACCTCCACACATCACTTTTATACTATGCTTTACTTCTTCGATAGTTTAGGGACTAAAATTCTTCAAAACCAAAAGGCTTTTTCAACTTCAAATTTATAACTGCTTACGTTGTTATTGTTGACGATTGACCAATTCTTGCGATGACGTTTTCAAAGTTTTGCCTTGAAATGCTGCTTCTGGGGCTTGGTTCCTTTAAATGGAAAGAAAGGAATTTATATGAAAAATATCCTTTCAGGGAGAAAACAATGTCTTTCGGTTAAGATTGGATGAATGATTTGGATGCGTCTGTTCCCTTCGTCAGAGTGAAAAGATGGCGGCTGTTTCTTCTTCGTCTAGAACTTTAGGCTTTCGTAAAACCTTAAAACTCAAAGAAACTTCGTTCTTTTTTCTACAGAAGTTGATATTTGCGTGATCGTAATGTAATGAATACTTTTTAAGCTAAAAACTATATAAAATGGTTACCGATTGCGGGAGCAAAGAAGCATAACTCCACACTCGACGCGATGCCCCAAAACACTAAAATCCCTGGGTGGAACGCAACCAAAACGTTGTCTCGCATTGTCAGTCAAACCAGTATAAACCGGTTTTACTACTTTTTTGACCAATCAAAAGCAAGTAATAAAAGACGGATGCAGAGACGTATGAGAAAATCAACCAATCAAATGAAAGATAATTGCGTCATTATTGTGACGTACTTGTTTACGCCAGACTCGGGATTTTTTGCACGTTTCAACATGGGAGCTAAAAATAGGAACAATTTAGGGTCGGGAAACACCGTCTGTCTATTCCTAGACATTTCCCTTCTATTTTTTCGCAAAACGTCATATGATTTTAAAAACTCCGAACAGCGGTTATATTTCTACACTGTATCATTGTCAGTCAATATCATTGTCAATCAATCATTTTGGATTTCGTCTCGCATTCTCCACATTCAGCAAATTACGTATTTATGATCGAAAACCGGTGAGTTTTCACAATTTTACCTGCACTAGTAAGGCCAGGTATATGAAATTCTTCATGAACTTGCAAAAAATACCCTGTTATGAACTGACATTTTTGATACATTCAAAAATAAAAAGAGAGGCAGATTGGGGCGAAAATCCCTCTGCTTGCAGGGTAGTTTCCATAAAGGGGAATGTTTCAGGGTACGGTTTCAGGGTACGGTTTCAAGAAACTCACAGTGCAGAAAATTTGGAAATCATTACCGAGTTAAAATTCAGATAAAACTCACATATTTCTCGGTTCTGATGACGTTCACATGGCAAGCATCAACACAGTGCCTATTTTGGTGATAAAGAAACGTAACATGTTGATCGTGGAAAAAATGGGAAAAGAATTTGGCCGTGTTGGTGTTTCCCAGAAGACCCCCATCGCATCGGCGAGCGCGCGCTCAGAAGTGTTTACTATTTTTCCTTTTTTACAGGTTACAGCAAAAACCTATATTCTTCTTTAATTAATTAATTTTCAGTCTATTTTCTGTTCATATTATCAATAGGAAGCCATGTGAATTTTCTCGTGCAATTCGGAATAAATCTGAACGGATACGTAAAGAATCGCACTCGTTCTGAAATTTATGGCATATATCAAACTCCGCGCGCAACAGTTTTCATGCGGTTTCGATTGCTATTCGGGATGAATTTGAGGTAAGGTTTTAGACAAGCTTCAAAATCTCACAGCGTTTGTTGCAGCCGAGCGTGCTATTTCTTATGCCTCGCTTATGTTGCACTAAGAAAGCCAGACACAGTCCAGTAAGAGCAAAAAATACTGCAAACTGTACGGACAAACGATGCAACTTTTTGGCAAAGTTGCGCGCAACCTTGCAGTGGTAGATACACAGTGCAACTCTGTTGCACGCAATAGCACAGAAACTGAAGCTACATTGATCTACATTGTGTGTTCGAGACTTTATTTTTCGTTCCTCCCGGTGTTTGGTCCGTTTTAGCCTCCTCTGCATTTAACTCTCCCTTTTGGCGCAGACCGCCAAGCTGTTACAAGCTGCATTTTTTCTGCTAACTCTGCAACATGTAATATAACCTGCATCGCGAGAAAAATCTTTTGTGTGTGTGCATGCGTGTATGTATGATTGTATCTCCGCAGCAATTTTTCTCGCAACTGTCATATTCCAATTCATGCTTACCTGTGTTTATGCCACACTCAAATTTGTACTGTGCATTCTAGAAGACTTAAGTCATGGAATGGTAATTGTGTTAGTTGATTATGATGTCATAATTATCGCTAATTGTTCTAATTATTTCAATCAAATTATTCAATTATCTCAAAATGAACTACTAACATAGTTTTTATTTTCATCAAAGCCTCTTCAAATTTCTGATAATAATCCATGGCATGATTTTGTCTTCTTTCATGTCACGACTCATATCATGAAAATAACTTAATTTTAGCTAAGATTCATGAATGGTGAAATCTTTTAGTTTTTGAAATATCTATGATCAAGAGAAATTTGCTTATTATTGCACACCCCTTTTCACTGTTAGCTCTTCCAGGGTTCCAAACAAATTTAGTATTTTATGTGAAATTTTGAGGCTAGGATAGGGTTGTATGAGCTATACACAAAATTTCTTCTATACGAGCTATACACAAAATTTCTTCTATATCTAATCTTATCTAGTCAGTGAATTAGAAGTTATTAGAGAATAGTGAGACAAAAAGTACAAAATAAATAAAAATTAATTTATTAATATTTATTGAAAATTATTGAATTTATGTTGACAACTTTAGGACCATAAATATGACTGTATAATAAAACTGCTTCCTATATTCAAAGATGTTTAACCATCCAATATTGTATCTCTGGCTCCTTGCTAGATATCGTTGGTAAAGATGGTGCTATAAATGGTGGTGGAGGAGGAACTGGTGGCAGAGGAGTACTTTTACTGATCAAGTCTTCATGTTTCATTTTTGGAGATGAAGTTTCCTTCTCTACAGTATTTTGTTCAGTTATTTTTGGATCTTGTTTAACTTTTTCATTATCAGTGTTTGAGTATGCATCATTTTGTTGAGATGTTTCCATGCTCAGTTGTTCAATGTTGTTAACTTTTTCTCCAAAATGAGATTGAAGTGCTGAAAACTTAAATGAAAAAATAATTACAACTGAAGTCACCCCAGTGGCGCAGCTGCTGCCCAAGAAAATACTAGTAAACTATTGGGTAGCTAAGGAATTGGGATCATCTTCTCTTGGACAAGACAACTTTTCACCAGCTGTGCATACCTTGGAAAAAATCTTGGCTACACTATTGCACATACTGCTGAATGGGGTAGGACTTTCATCTCTTTGGGGAACATGGTGTATCAAGGTGACCCATACCTGCTCTGGTGAAAGTAACTTTGCATTAGCTCTAACTGGAGTTACTGGTGAAGAATATTGGTATCCAAGATGTTCATAGAATTTACACTTGTCATGTGTACTAAGATGCACCTGGTTATAGCCTTGTCTTTTGAGAGAAAATAAAATTCTAATCAGCAGCAGACATACATTTACAATTTAGATTTATAATGAAACCAGGATTGCTGTGGGCTTGTAATTACGATTTCTGGAATTTTGTAAGTATCCAAAGGAGCCCTTCTTCATCAATTGTCCAATATAACACATCAAACTTTATAGTCAATAGGGGGAGGGAACAATTTTTTTATCCTCCTCCCTAACAATCATGTCTAGTCTCTGAGCCCTGGAATTTTTGGTCACCATGGAATTTGCATTGGGAGGGAGAGGGGTAAAGAATGTAATTCACAGCAGACTTTTGTGAACGTAAAATTTCTAAAGGGTCTCAAGGTCTTTCACTCCCCATTGTAGCCCTGTGATTATACCAAAATGTAATTGCCTCATGATGCATAATTGGTCCCTCCTGTAAACTTTGGTTTGCCACCATGAAATAATCCTTTAGTAGGATAAAGCACCAAACATTTTTTACAAGTTCTTACTTGCATACATAATCTTCTGATAGCTGCATTAACTTTCTTCCTAAGCCAAGCCCTCTCTTTGTTTTTTCTACAACAACTGAATGAAATCCTGTCTTAAAAAAACGTCCTGTCTTATGCATGCATGAAAAACAAAACAACAACAACAAACCCCCCAGGGGTGGGGGGTGGGGACTCCATTGTAAAAGGATTGGGTATGCTCGTCGAAAATTTTAAAAAATACCCCTAAAAGATACTGGAAGTCTTTTAAGAAGGGCGTGGCTGGACAACTTTTAACCCCTAAGAGATACCAGCGATAACAAGCTAATGAACATTTATTTATTATGAGGAACATAAAATTAAACGGTTGACACGCTTTTGTTGGGCAAATTTCTTCCATTTGAGAACAAGATAATAAGTAATAGGCTCTTTTGATACCCTATAAGAGAGACCAAGAAATGCTAAAACTCTAAACTTCAATTTTAATACCCTCAAAAGATACCAAATTGCTGGTTTTTACTCCTAAGAGAATACGACGAGCATACCGGATCCTTTTACAAATAGAGTCCCCCCCTGGAACAAAACACACACACATGCACACACAAGTCACGTAAGTTCTAGATACTTAACAATTAGACCTCGAGGCCGAATGGACTACGAGTCAATAGCCCATGAGGCCATAAGCCGAATGGGCTATTCAAACTCATAGTCCATGAGGCCGAGAGGTCTAATTGTTTTAGTATTCACCAACATATTGGGCCAAAGGTGAATGAGACTAAACAAAACAAAGAGAGAAAAATGTTTTATTGATATTATTACTCGCGCTTCCTCTCAACTCGGGCTATCACCAATAGCCCGAGGTTAGGGAGCCAATCAGAATGCAGGATTTGTAATAGCCCTTATGTTGGTGAATACTAAAATGGATTAGATTATGATTTAGAAAGAAATTGATCATAATATATATACCATTCTCGATGAATGCAGACTGTGGGTGTCCATGTACTTTTGTCAATTTGCTATGACCAGTGACAGAATCAACCAATCCAGCATGACCATCTTTTGTCACTAGTAATAGGCAGCAAGGAAGATCATCTCTGGAATCCTTCAGACTATGCATCCTAAATGTTATGTATAACTAATTCAATGACATTTTTGACAGGTTCAAATACAAATATTATTTGGATGTAGAACTATTAAATTTACCTCGCATTTTCACTCCTGGGCCACTGATCATTCAGTATTCTTATAGCATCATTCATCAGTTCGTGGTGCTCATGTAACTTCACAATTTCTACATTCATTTCTCATAGCTGCGCAACAGACAAGAACAGAAGCCCAACAAAAGAACTACACAACAAGGAAAGAAACTTTGGGGCTCCTGTGTTTAAAGAAAAGAGAGAGCCTGAAAACTAAACAATAGTCGTGGACTACTCGGTACATTTCGTATAATCGTCGTTCTTACCGATGAAGTCCGATAGTCTCACGATAATTCAGTGATCTAATTCAGTTGGCGGGAAATTCGCTTTAGAAATTTGTGATGTGTAACAAGTTCTCTAAGAAAATAGCTGAAAATCGCCTTAAAAATGATGGCCACCGTTGGTATTATCGAGGTAACTGTGAAAATCAAAGATAAAAATTCAACTTGAGGTAGAAACTTTATATTAGAGCATTTTTTTCGCAGTCTTTACCAGCTAACGACGACGTGTTTGACGCCGAGGTTGACGACGATGAAACCGAAGATGGTGGAACTCAAGAAGTTGAGACATCTAGCAATGAAAACAACTTTAATGAAGAAGAAAAACCATCAGTAAAAGACGATCTGTTTGACGATGAAGGATCCCCACAAGCTAGTAATGATGAAGGTGATAAAGAGGACGAAGAAATGGACGAGGAGCGCTCACAATCGTCTACCAAACAAAAACGTGAAAGGGTCAGTTAATCTTATAGTGCTAATCGATGGAGAGTTTTTTCTTTGTTGTAAATGAAATTATTTTTCGCATTGGTCAGTGTTTTAACAAGACTGAGTGGTGGGAGTTTGAGCATATGAGTGTTTACATATTAAACTTAACTTATATCATTACATTCTGTTCTAAGCAGTCCCCCAAACCACGAAAACTTAAAAAAGCTGCCATCCAGTCTATTCATAGTGAATGTCAAAAAATGTTACGAGGTATGATATGTTGATACATGTTACAAGGTGTGATATGATAGGTACTATCAACATCCCCCCTCCCCTCCCCCCCCACACACCCCCACCCCCCCCCCCCCCCACACACACACACATCATATCACCACCACCACCATCTTACCTCACATTCCCCTATAAGTCATTCTTCCCCTCAACCCTCCCATGAAATTTAAGGTCTGGACACAATGCAACATTAATTTGCTGTAACATCATGTACAACACCGTTGTACTGTGTATCCACCCATGCAATACTCTGTGTAATGTTGCAGAAGTAGAACTTGATCCCAAACCTTCAACTGTTGCATGCAACAGTTGCAATGGTGGACACATGGCACAACACATTATTGTGCACAATGTTGTAGGAAGTGTTGTATTAATTGTGTTTCAGCCTTTAGTCATATAAAAAAAAAAGTGCCAAATCTCTATCTTGATTTTTTTTTTGATTCAGATGTACATGTACAGTACTTGTCCTGATAAAATATCTTTCATATTTGCATGTTTCAGAGTCACACATCAAGTTACCATATTATCAGCCTGCTGTTAAACCTATTACTCATTTCCTAAAGAGAGTTCCAAATGTTGCTTCACTTGATAATAAGTATGTTTCTATCTGTAGAAATATTTTTGCATTCATGATTACTGTATTTCCTCAAATGATATAATTATTATGTTCCTTGGATAATATTGCTCCACCACACCCTCTCTCAATATTTATTTGATTAGAATGAAGCTAGGTAACCCCATATTTGTACCTGAACATACAATCAGTATAAGTACCTGGAACTCGCCAAACAAGTGCCTTAAGTCGTGGCTACATGACCGATTTTTTGCTTGCACAGGCAACACAATTTTTTGAAATCACCAACGTGGTAGCTTCATGTAAACAAGCAGCAAATGGTGGTAGCAAATGCTAGCAATAAAGTCAACGTGACATAAAAGACTGGTTTTCATAAACAAAATAATATGGTGATGTCAAAAAATTGTGTTGCCTATGCAAACAAAACATTGTCCATGTAGCCACTGCTTTATTCCTGAGACCTCATTCAAGTTATTATATGGGCCAAAATTATCAAAACAATAGCTGTTGGCACTTCTGAGTCAAAACACTGCAACATTGCTCTTTTAATATCAACATTGTTAAATTTGTTGATGTAATATCATCCACTTTGCTAAATTCAAAATATATCTTGTAGGTCAGTCACAAAGAACAGGGAACTCAATGAAGAATCTGCTCAAGAGCCTTCTGTAACTGTAGAAGATATTTCTACTGTACAGCCACAGGCAAAGGATTCCAATGCCCATGACTCCAACACTGATAAACAAGTCTCAACACCAAAACTCTCTGATGCAAGTGACCCATTTTTCTTTGATGAGACACCTACAGAGAATCGTCCTAAAAAAGGAATTAAGAGTTTAATGCAGAGGTTTGTTAGACTGTTTAGTACTAGAGATATTGACTACTGCAGTGGATTAAGAGACGCAGGGAAGACAGCAGATTATGAGACTTTCTGTGTGATTTAGATTTTGTATGACTGTGAAAATGGCACAGCACAGCTAAGGCAGGAATTTTGAATGTTTCTATAGACATCATGATCACAACACTGACATATGGTCACAGCATGACGTAGTCTATTCCACAGTCATACAAAATCTACTCCTAGAAACTTGAAGATTGAAAGTGCAGTACAGTAAAAACCCGCGTGTAAGAGCCTAGGGATTTAAGAACCTTCTGGCAGAAATTTACTTTTTTAATACCCCAAAATATAAGAAGCTGTTTAGCCAAACAAATTCCAACAGGTTCTTATATGTGGGGTTACATATTATTAATATATATTTAAATAATATGGGCAAGACATGAACTGTGTGTGGTACTAGAAAGAATGTTTTTTTTTAAACATACATTATATTTTTTGCAATTTTTATCAATTCAATTTGTTTCTGTTAAAGCAGTATTTACATATTGACAGTTCTTAATGGAAGAATACATTGTATATATCATTGATCAATTAATTTTGTTGGACTTTTGGCAACATGGATACATGAATAAATATTATAATGAAGAACAAACCACATTTTACTGCTATTTTCTGATAATCAACAACAATGTCTACTCTGTAGAAATTAAGAACCTAGTTAAGAACCTACCTAGCCTAAACTGTCAATAAGTACCCCATAATACAAGAACCTGTTTTTGCAAACTCTGAAAAAGTAAGTTCTTACACGCGGGTTTTTACTGTACATATTGAACATTGGAGTATTCTCTAGACTGAGAGTATTCTGTAGACTTTAAAAAAATAATTTCATTGGACAATGAAAATTGTACAATATTAGTCATACATAAAGTTTGTATTCCCTATCCTAGATTTGCTAAGCACACTAGGAAACCAAGGGCAAAATCAAAGGATGAAGATACTATTTTAATAGTTAATGACAATCAGAATGATAGTAGCTCAGTACAGCCAAAGAAACTGGATAAACCTCCACCAGGTATCAATGTAGCTCATGACAATTCCATTGCTTTTTTATAGAGTAGCAAATTAGTTTGTAGATCTTTGTGTCTTCATCTTAACTAGAAGCTCCTGACTGACTGACTGACTGACTGACTGACTGACTGACTGACTGACTGAATGGCTGGCTGACTGACTGACTCACTGACTCACTGACTGACTGACTGACTGACTGACTGACTGACTGACTGACTGACTGACTGACTGGCTGGCTGACTGACTCACTGACTGACTGACTGACTGACTGACTCACTGACTGACTGACTGACTGACAGACTGACTGACAGACGGATGGACTGACAGACAGATGGAGGACTGACTGGCTGACTGACTGACTGACTGACTGACAGACTGACTGACAGACGGATGGACCGACAGACAGATGGAGGACTGACTGACTGACTGGCTGACTGACTGACTGACAGACTGACTGACAGACGGATGGACTGACAGGTGGACAGACTGACTGACTGACTGACTGACTGACTGACTGACTGGCTGGCTGACTGACTGACTGACAGACAGACAGATGGATGGACTGACAGACAGATGGAGGACTGACTGACTGACTAACTGACTGACTGGCTGACTGACTGACAGACTGACTGACAGACGGATGGACTGACAGGTAGGCAGACTGACTGACTGACTGGCTGACTGACTGACTGACTGACTGACTGACTGACTGACTGACTGACTGACTGACTGACTGACTGACTGACTGACTGACTGACTGACTGACTGACTGGCTGGCTGGCTGGCTGGTTGACTGACTGACTGACTGACTAACTGGCTGACTGATTGAATAGTGATTGTTTGTCTGGCAGACTGATGGAATTACTGACTAAATGAATGAATGAATGAATGATCATCCCACTGCTTCATAAAATGAATCAATAAACATTCAGAATGAATATCAATAATTGCCATAACTGTACTCTCTGTATATTGTATGTGGTACCTACAGTTTATTGTGACCATGTTCTTTGCAAGATTATTTGATTGCTAGTGCTTCAAGATTTATTTAATCACTAGTGTTTCCAAACTTTACTGAACATATGGATGAATCCCTTTCTTAATGTACATTTTAGGTGGACGACTCCAGGCCTTGAAGGAACAGTTGGAAGTGAAGATGAAAAAGCAAAGAGCAGAGCTGCGTAAAATTCATGAGTCACAGAGAAAACTTGATAATGAAGAAATAAGTGGTGATGAAGAGGAAGAAGCAGAAATGACAGATGAAGGTGAGTATTGACAACAATTTGCACATTTTATTTGGGTTGCAAATCGATTTATTTGAAAATATGGTAGGCTATTTGATTTATTTTTGGACATACCGTACTACTTTAATTGAATATGACCCAATTTTGTTTCACATAGAATCAGAATCTGACTATGAATTAGACAAATGGAATGAAGCAGACGAGAGAAAACAAGAAGAAGAGTTGGAACCTGACCAAGATAAAGATGAAACTAAGAATGAATTTATTGATGATGAAGCTGATGAAGATGATGATGATGACTCTATGGCCATTGAGGATAATTCTGGCTCAGATGGAGACATTAGTGATGAAGGGAATACAGATGATGATGATGACAATGATGATGGGAAAAATCTTGATAGAGAAAGACACTCAAAACATCACAAAGTTAAAAAACATAAAAAATCAAAGGAGAAACACCCTTCGAACCCCATAAGTGCAAATGAAGAACAAACCTTGGATTTATTTAATATTAATAGCAATAGTCAAACTGGCAATGAAGGCTTTCCAGCAGCAAATGCTGAGGAAGCTCCAAAAGAGCAGACAGAAGGTCAAAGCCTTTGCCTCAGGCTAGATAGCATAGAAGACGACACAGAGGCAATGGAGCCATTTACTAAGACAAAGGACTTTAAATCACCTGATAAAGTAGCTGATTCCAGTTTACAGACAGCATCTGACTCAGATTTAACCAATGAGAGCAGTAGAATAGAACCTGCTCAACGAGGGGGTGGAGGAAGGAATGTTCATACTCAGGAATCTGACACAGAACTGTCATCAATGCTGCCTCAAATAACTAAACATATAAGTAATAAGCAAAATACTGAGGCTCCTAAACCCAAAAAGGTGAGTATTACATGTAGCTGTGGAGATTATTGTGGAGAGAATTGAGTTGTGAGTGGGTATACTAGAATTTTTCTTTAAGCAATATGGAGATGTAAAACTGTGCAAAACCCCTGGGAATTCAGCAGTTTTAGGTAAAGCTCTGCCCAAGGTAAAACTCTTACCCTTATGTAGGTCATTTTTGAAGGAAAAAGTTCCCATTTCACACACCTTTAATACAGAAATAATACTCCTTGACAGTTTTTCCTATACTGATTGACTCCTAACTTCAACTCATGAAATTCCTTTCATTTTCTATACTTCCATCCTAAAGGTGATGTTACATATACATGGGTCGATTTGCGTTAGAAGTTTTCAAAATTCATATCAAACATTTCCAACATGTTCACTAAGCAAAAATATTGCTAAAAATAGTTGTGTTTTGTATTTTCGAAGGTATAAACTTTACAGGCAACATTTGTTGCGTGGAAAATCATTGTTGCGAATTGACAAGGCACCCCTTTTATATACTTCCTGCCTAATAAAAAGTATCCTCTTTTGGGTGGAGCCTCCTTGTATGGTGTCTCCCCTCCCTTCAACTATGTTGGAGCTTTTACAACAGAGCATTATATATGGTTTGGCTGTAGGGGTTGGTAGAGTTGCCGTGTATATAGCATTGTGGCTATTACTTAACATTGCACTACTTATAAATTCCACTTTAAATACTGTCCTTTTTTCATCAGAATGGAAAGTTATCTCAACTCACACTCCCCATTGAAGATTCGCAGGTAAATTACATTTAAAATATTAGATCTGTCACCTGTTTCTTTAAGTTCAGCCACCCTCGGGCTGCACCCACATGCATGAAATCTGCTCTGATAAGTAGTAGGGTATGACCTAGCCTGCATCACATCTGGACTTTTCCTCTGTTAAGTCCCTCTGTGAAATAACGAACAAAACCGTGTTCTGAGACCCCCAGCAAATAGCACGATTATATATAACAGATGCTGATTGGCTGGGGCTCGTTATTTTGTTATTTCGCAGAAGGACTTAATGGAGGGAAAGTCCGGATGTGACGCAGGCTAGGTATGACCACATGTATATGAAAAATATACCAAACCAAGTGACATTGCAGCAGTAGCAGTAGCAGTGATACAGAGAATATTATGGCATATTTTGTCTTTCTGATATCAGATCTTAATCAAAATGATTGTCTCATTTCAGGATTTATTTGATGATCAAACATCTGACAGTGAAGCACAGGATAAAGTCACAGTCTCTAATGGCTTCTCTTTTGCCTTTGATGAAGAAACACAGTTTTCACAAATGTTAGACACTCAAGGGTAGGCACTTGTTTTACCTCATCACTTTCCCATGTAATTAGTTCACATGTGACCTAATATGCTAAAAATGATTTACGAGTCAAAGTAAAAGGCTAAAATGTTTTTCTTAAAATATTAATTAAACCTTTTCTACCTAGTGGTCATCATCAGAATGAGTTGTTGTACAACTAGCACTGTGTTATTAAGTGACTCCCTTGGGGAATAGGAAAATCATAGAAGGGTTCATCATTCAGCATAGCACCATCTCTAAACAAACAAACATCATGCTTCATTGCACAACTATTCCACAAGGGAGTCACTTAATAACATGTAGTGCTAGTTGTACAACAACTCATTCTGATGATGACCACTAGGTCGAAAACATTTAATATTTTAAGAAAAACATTTTAGCCATTTACTTTGTAATTCGTAGTTCACATGTATTTTATTGTGCACTACTTGCTGTTAATAGATCTGTTTCAGATCAATTAAACTGTCAGTTAAGATGTCTTCACTGCCCTGCAGTTTCAATCTCACTCCAATCTCCTCTAAATCAATCCTGCAAAATAATATAACAGGACTTGAAAAGTAATATACAGCCAAACCTTTCTCCTCTACATGACCATCTTTTGTTAGCAACCAGTACCAAAACTGAATTTCCTAATATTCAAATCACTATACTTGGAACCTCTCACAGACCACCCCCTCCCATAAGATAAGTGACTTCCTATATAGACTTGATATTTGGGTGGTCATTAATGGAAGGTTTTGACTACTGACATCTGGAATGACACAAAGGAAAAATGCCCCGCAGTGACTCCCAATTTTTACACTTTTATTTTTCACCATCAGATTTCTGTTTTCCACAAAGAAGCAACAAAAGCCTAAAGCCAAAAATATATTTGGTGAAAGCTCATCCAAGAATTCTGACATGGAAGAGATACTTGGTCTTTGTTCTGGGCAGTTTTCTGGAGCTGTTGACCGTAGTCAGACAACTGATTCTAACTCCAGTATATTGCTGCAAATGTCCAACCAAAGAAAACCCCGCTCTCTTCTTGGTGCACTAATTCCAGATGAAAACTCGCAGTCTTCAAACATGGAAGAGTTGTTGGGATTATGCTCTGGCATGTTTGAAAGCAAGAATGAATTATCAACAAAACCAGAAAGTTCTCCTGGTCAGACCAATAAGAAATCTGCAGTAAATGATGATGGTGGTGGTAGTGGTGGTGGTGATGTTGATGATGATGATGATGATGATAATGATGATGATGATAGCAAGGACGTGGAAGAGGAGGCTGACTTATCTGGTGATGAAAAAGAACCAGAAGAAAAGGGCAATAATCAGGATGGCAGTTCTGATGAAGAAAGTGATGTTGATTTGCATGAGCTAAGAAAAAGCAAGAAATCCCAAAAGACATATGGAAGCAAGAACAATAAGTAAGTCATTAAAATGAACGACTATGTGTTGCATTTAGTCTTCATTACACTTGGTAATAAAACTAGGTGCAAATTTGGTTTAATAATATAGTTGCAATGATATTAGTTGAATGCTACCAGTATCTACCCATATTTTTTTACCTTAAGTTTACAGCTAACATTGCTTGCTTTTGCCTCTTGTAGAATTTTTGATAAGAAGAAGTTTTATGAAGAAGAAGCAGAGCTCTCTGGCAGTGATGTAGGGTCTGATGAAGATGAAGACATTGATACAGATGATGATGTTCTGGAAGAGGAGTCTGATCAAGAAGAACTTCCCTCTGATGAGGAACTGCAAAAACAAATCAACAAAGTACACATGTAAGCACATGATGTAGTCTCAGTTGATGGAAGAAAGGAACAAGGCACATAACCCACCATCTTGAACAACCCGTTTTGGGAAGGAAAACTGGTGTTAATGATCAACTTTTATCTACATTCATTCATCCATCTGCTCACTCATTCATTTTTCCATTTTTCCATCCATTTTTTTGTTCATTCAATCATGAATGCATGCATCATTCCATTCATTTATCCATCCATCCATTTGTTTATTCATCCAGCCATCCAGCCATTCATCCAGCCAGCCAGCCATTCATTTATTCATTCATCCATCCATTCATTGATTCATTCAATCATTCATTCGTTCGTTCATTCATTCGTTCGTTCATTCATGTATTTACTATTTGATTGAGTCAATGATTTTTCATAACAGGAAATCCATTCTTGATCAAGACAAAGCTGAACTAAGGCTCATGCAAGACATCTATCTCCCAGATGGTGATTTACATGGAGAAGGAAGAAAGAGAAACTTCAAATGGCGTGGAATTGATTTTAATTCACAAGCAGATCTTTTTGATAACAGAATGTGGAATGATGATGACAATGCCAACATAGAGCTGATGACAGAGGAAGAATGCAAAAAAAAGAAGGAAAGATTTGAAAGAGATACCTTCCTCCGAGAAGAAATGGTAAGAATTGCAATGATGTGATGAATGGTCGACAGTCATCCACTACCATTCAAACGAAGCTCATCCTCGGGGACCCAGGGCGAAAGGGGAGGGGAAGGACCAGAGGGGGAGGGGAGGGGGAAGGAAAGGGGAAAAGGACGCCCTGGGCGTTTGACTACCCCAAACCATTTCCAATGGCAAAACTTAATCCTATTAGGGATATCCCACGTAAACAAGGTCATATAACAAAAATATCTGGCACATCTCAATTATCGCTTGGATGTGACAGTTTAATATGTTTGTGTGTCAAGTTCTACACACCGAGATCAGGCAAGATTTGGTATTAAAGTCAAACTTTTCCCAAATCCTGTGGGCAGCTCTGCAAACACATCTTGTTTCTGAATAATTTTCGATACAACCAGCTTCTGTTTCTGTTTAAGGTTTTTGCGTGTCCGCTTGCTTTGTTTAAGAGGTGTTGCAAAGCGTGGGGTCAACTTGTTTACTTGTAATTTTAGACGAATCGAGCTCAACTGCACAAATGCTTCTGAAGGCCAATCAGAGAAAGGATTAAGTTTTGCCTTTGGAAATGGTTTGGGGTAGTCAAACGCCCAGGGTGTCTTTTTCCCCTTTCCCTTTCCTTCCCCCTCCCCCTCCCCCTCCGGTCCTTCCCTTCCCTCCCCCTTTGCCCTGGGTCCCCGAGGATGAACGAAGCTTGTTAAAAGACAATTGGTGGTAAAGCAAAACAAAGACCTCAGATGACAAGTAGAACAAAATACATTGTTCAGCACAATCCATCCATTCTTTGTTTTTTGTTATTTCAAAAAATCACAAGCTTCATTCGAATTATGGTAGTGGCTAAGGGGTGGGGTGCACCCAGGATTTTTTTTTTTAGGGGGGGGGGGGGGGGAAGAGAGGGGAGTGCAGCGTTACAGAAATTTGAAACTATCCAGAGGATATTTTGGAAAAATATGGAGGAAAAAAAGAGCCCAAAGTCTTCTCAAGAGGGGGTGCACACCCCTCCCCTAAATCTGCCCCTGCAGTTGTGACTTTCAGCTACTTGTTAGAGTGTTAGAGTTAGTTAGTATGGCACGATCCGTTTTCCAGTCATGTGAAAACTGTTCTAAAGTCTCTACAACCTGAGCCACTTTGAGCTTGCTTTTGTTGGATTAATTAAACTGTCCCTGTCATGAGGGCTCATACTCTTCTGGTTACTTCAAATTGTGGACTACCTGCTTTAAGATCTTTGAACAACACAGTATTCATTTCCCACTTTCTCACCTAATAATCCTGTTTTGGTCTCCCTCTTATCCCCTCATGTAGCCAAGTAACTGTGAATGGATCACTGATGGAGGAAGAGGAGGGGACATTAAGTTCACCACACTTGACACTTGAAAGATCCCTCAAATATTTTTTTTACCTTTTGGTGCACTGATCATGACAAATACAATACTGAGATTATTGACTTAATTTGAGTTATTTTATTGACAGAAAACAGCAGGAGCAAGTGTAGCTCAGTTGGTTATTGTACAGCTTTCTGAAGTGAGAGGTCCGATTCTCTGCAGTCACCTCACACTTGTTTTGACTTCTTTCTATTCCATGTAGCTTTAAGTAGCTTTAAAAACCCTTAAAACAGAGCACTGATGGAGAGAAGGGGGGAAAGAGAGCATGCTGTCAGCTTCCTGGGAGACCAGCTTAATTCTAGCTGAAGGAACTACCAAGGCTAAATATAGTGCTTTTAATTACCTTTTTACCTTTTTTTACAGCAAAAAGGAAGCAATACCTATGTAGACCTAGATGACAACAGCCAAGTTATTCTGAACATTATAAAAGACACAAGCAATGCATCCCCTGCAGGTGTGCAGTTACAATGTAGTTTATTTACTAAATGAATCTTCATTTGCATCAATCACATTTTTGACATCAAAGCCAGCTGGTTTGCAGGCCTTGCTATAAAAACCAGAATTATGGAGGAACCCAATTGTTCATTAGACGATCCTTCGCAGCCATATTTCGTCTTGTCTTGAAATAAGATGCACCCTTGTGTATCAAGGAAGTGTTGAGCAATGAGACTGTACACAGCAGAGAAAGAGACTAAATTAAATGTCCATTATTATTAGTCTTTTAGAAAGAAATGTACAGTATTTATTCATAACAGCACCTATTGTCATGTATTTGTGCCTAAGGTGCTCTCGACCCCCTAATGGACAAGTTTATTATGCATGTGTTTGTTGTCTTTCACACTTTGTCATGTTTGCTAAATCTCCTTATGCTTAGTTTTGCCAGTTCCTGATAAGCCTAAGCCAGTCACTAAAAAGCCTGTCACTCCAGCACCTATACTCCAAAGAAGATCTGTAAGTAATTCTAGACTTCATGAGATGATGTCACTGTACATCTTAGTGATTGCTTTCAGCTTAGCTTGCACATCAGGCACTGATTTGTGTAGGGATATGGGGGGATGGGGAGGGGAAAGAAAGGAAACCCCATTCCCTTCCTTTCCCCTCCCCCAGTCTTCCCCCTTCCCAAGGCCTACTCATAATATAGAACATATTAAATAAGACAGGTTGAATTGCTGCAAAATGCCCTATTTTACCAGTGAGTGTGCAAGTCATCAAAATGAACTCAATACAAATAAAATTTGTGACCCACAATTATTTTGGCTGGATTTTCATAGCCTAGAAGTCCAGTCTATAACCTCACTTTACCTAAACTAATAGACCCTTATCACACTAACATTATAGAATATCTTATTTATTGAAAAAACGAATTCACTATCAAATTCATCACATCGATATTAGTAAAACTGCAGAGTTTCGTAAAGATTGCCCATAAACTGATGAAGTTCTGAATGTTTGAAGCTAGATATTTGTGTGGAATTTTTATAAAAAATGTATGTGTTTAGCATGATAATGAGGCTTGCCGGGTATGTGATGCCCGTCCACCATACATTTCTTTGTAAAAATACTAAGTTTTATAAATTCATATCTTTGTCAGTTTAAGAGTTATCTCCCCAAAAATGTGCAATTTTACTAATGTTGATGTGACAAATTTGATAGTGAATTCCTTTTTCCAATAAATCAAATAATTTATAATGTCACACTTAAATTGTGACGAATTTGATAGTGAATTCCTTTTTCCAATAAATCAAATAATTTATAATGTCACACTTGTGTAATATATGTGGGTCTATTAACTTGTCAATTAACTCACTAACTTGTCGTTTCAGTCTCAAAAAGGTTCGTTTTTAAATCGAAGTAAAGCCACCCTAAATCGCCTGTCAAGTATCACTGCCAACAAACCCAATGCCTCCTCAAGTGGTCGTAGCTTTGTGTTCAAGGCAGTGGAGACATCAGAGAAACCTGAAAATTCAAAGGTCAGTGATGATTTTGGACAACTGGGGCCTGTGGCCTGTCTCTTGATATGCAGAACACTTTTTGGCATGTGATTTTTGTGGAACAGCCTGAGCACCAATGAATTGACACAAAAATCACAGAAAGTGAGCAGAGCTTGTTCTTTGAGAAACGAGCTGAACTCACCTAGGGAGCAAAGAGCATTTGCATTTCACCATTTGTTAAATAAATATTTCAATGTTGCAAGTCTCAAAACCAGGTTAATAGCAACATACACACATAGTTTTTAATTACGCATAAGCACAACCCCCAAGTGCAGACTTAGTATCACATATATCGCATAGGGGTGAGAAAAGACAAGCACTGATAATGAACAGTATAATATTGAGTCTGAGTATGTTACTTGAATGTACTCATGCCTGTATCGTCAGGGAAGCAAGGGTGGCCACGTGGTGAGAGTGCCGGACTATCACCTCTGGTTCTGCCTTCAATTCCCAGACAGGGCTCAAGTTTGTTAGCTCATTCTCTCCTTTGCTGCGAGAGTGTTTCTCTAGGTCCTCCAATTTTCCTACCTCAGTAAAAAACAAACTATTGAGCTGAAAGCTGTGTGCATAGAATATTATAATGTAGTGTTAGTGTGTGAGAGTGCAGTGTCTCCCAATTAGTATGCAAGCTTTAGAAGACATTGGACACTTCAATAAAGTAATATTGTTATAGTGTGTACACCATGCTTACAGTGTATCAGGAGAAGACCCAAGTGTGAGGGTTGGTTAGTGGTTAAGAAAGATTCTTACAACACCTCCCCACCCACCCACCCACCCACCCACCCACCCCTATTTATAAGTGTTGCAGCTCATTTATTTCTTTTTTCTTTTTTTCATTATTTCAGAAAATGCCACGCACCACATCCATGATTGAACCAGTTGCTAAGAGACCAAAGTTTGATAGGAGTGCAAGTGACACTTCATCAGTCTTCTCAAAGTTTTAATGACTCATTAATTTTCTCCACCTAGCATTGGTATACCAAGTACTCTTACAATCATAATTTTATATTTTCAATTTACCCTGTAAATAGCTTATTCTCCAAATAAATATATGCTTTGCACTGTGCATCATGTATGTTTTGATTTTCTAAATGCAACGCATGTTGCACAATATCTTCTGATCCAAAACTAATACTTTTGTAACATTAATTTTCTACCAAAATGTAATTTCTGCATACAATAATAGGCGCAGTTACAGCAAGGTGTTGCCCAGCTGCCTGCCAATCAACGAAAAATCATTATATTAACAATGTGACTGGCAACTATTGGATAAAATAATGAGAAATTATTGTTTAAACCACAATTTTTTGAAGTGAAATTTAATGCTTATTCCAACACGTCCTGAAAATGAAAAGAAAAATGAGGTGTCCCACAGGTTTTTGAGATAATCAGCATTGAATAGATGCCTATGTATAAGTATTAAGCCACCGGAAGGACCAGAAGTGATTAAAAAAGAAATTGCAGGATAATGTTAGCCAATTGTATTGATGGAATGGCATATTGACAAACACTTTTAATGTACATTTTGTTCATCTTCTGAGTGTACAAGTTAAATTTACATATGTTGCAACTTGTTTCTCTCTTTTTCAGAAAAATGACATGGATTGAACCAGTTGCTAAGAGACCAAATTAAAGTTTGATAAAAGTGCAAGTGACACTTCGTCAAACAGTATCAAAGTTCTCAATGCTTTAATGATGACTCTATTTTTTATGCCTAGAATATACTATTAGTACTACAATCACAACAATAATTTCATGTCTTCTCAATTTACATAATTTGTAAATATAGCTTACTCAAAAATAATAAATGTTTTGCTGCCTGATATGCTTTATTGCTTTGATTTTCAAAAGGCAACCTACAGTTATATACAAAAATACTTTTCACTGTATGTCTTCTGTAACAAAACTTATTACTAGTCACAAAAAGATATTCAGCTAGGAGACAAACTGAATATTATAATTTTTTTTTTTTTTTTGCATAACATTGTAGTCTCTATGTTACAAAATAATTTTCTATAAATGTATGACTCAAATTTACAACTATAAGAAAAATTACTTCTGTGCAAATACAATCATCAGACATCAATTTATCTTCTAGCTCTATTTAGCATGCCCCACGGATCATGCAGGTTCGCCCTGAACAGCCGATCATGGGGCCGATGTGTCATCATTGAGTTAAAAACAGATCCAAACAGGAATGGATGGTACACTATTTCAAATGTATCCCATCTGTCAAAAGATCTTGGTTCATCTGATGATGTTTCATCATTGTCATCATCATCAACAACAACAGTCTCTGGATTCTTGCGACATTGTAACTGATGCTCATTTAGCATATCCAGTGGGTACAAGTCATTACAGAACTCGCAAGGGAGCTCAAGTGCATTCGCATTTCTTGTGTCATCGTAATCATTATCATGGTCATCATTATCAATGGTTTCAGGATTCTCGTCACACTGTAGTTGATGCTCATGAAGCTTATCTGATGGGCACAGTTCTTTACAGTACTCACAAGGAAGAGCATAGATACTGTTGTATGCTTCACCAATGCCATCTGTAGTTTCTTCTCCATTATCATCATCTTGTTGAATTGTGTCTGGTCTTTCATGTGGTGTGTTTGCTCTGAGATCATCAAGCATTTCAAAATCATCTTCATCGTTGGGAGCTTGTGGACATAGTGTCTGATGTCTTTCTAGTTCAGATAACTCAATCTGGTCCTCACAAAATTCACATGGAATTGTTACATTTTCTTGAAGAGGACTTGAGGCAGCACAGTGATGCTTTTCCAAATCTTTTATCATCACGTACTTGTTGCACTTCTCACAAAGCTCTGTCCTTGAGCCACAATAGAGTTCATGATCGTTCAGTTTTCTGAAAGGTATTTCAATCCCACAGATGCTACACTCCACCAACTTTTCAAGGCAAGAATTCTCCATATGATTGTTCAGTTTGGCTGGAACAATTTCTTGTCCACAAAGTCCACATTTTACTGTCTGGTGGTTCTCTCTGTGGTGTTCTTCTTTCTGTGCATTGAGTACTGGTTCGCCGCATTCACCACAGATCTCGGTATTCCGTAAGCAGTGAGCCAAGTGCATAACATAGTTCACACTTGGGATCTCGCGTTGACAATTTTTACAAACTTCTTTCTCGTCCATCGCGAAAGTTTCAGTATAATGAGAAAGTGAATTTCATAGTGTTTAAATACTGCAATTCATTGACGTAAACTTCTATTTTGAAACCAAAAACGTCTAGAATGTTCTCTATGTGCAACCTAGAACATTTTAGAACCACCGCTTTGTTTACGTTTTCATGTGTACCACAGGAACCCCAAAGACGTAAGAATCATTATCATTTTTTCTAAAAACCTCGAAAATAAACTGGCAAAAACAAACTTCTACCCAATTGTGGAAAACGTCCAAGAATCCCATTCTAGACCAGCGATGCCATCTTGTATTCCATGGAAAAATCAGTAGGAGAGCAAAACGTTACCACAGGAAACCCAGCCGATAAAATTGAGTTTTTTACTATTTATAGCTTATGATGTCATTGGTTTCAAAAATGTTGAAGTTTTCATTTTCAAGTTTCTTGAATTTTTTCTTCAAGTCACAGGAACATTCTAGAAATGTATTGTTATATTCAAAAGTGCTGAATCATGCCGACTTAGCATTAGCCAAAAGTGTTGAATACGTTGGGAAATGATGAGTTATCTGAAATGTTTCATTATTTGGCTACCTGGCTAACAAATTAAAATAATAAATAATGCTAATACCAGTAATTGGGATTTTGTAAGTGACTTTTTTTTCAGTTTAAAATGCTTGGGTATGTGCAGATCAGAGTGCATGATCCTGGGATAAAATTGATGATTTTTTTTGTGTGGTATCAATACTGTTGTCTTGGGTGTATCACCTGGATCTATCAAAGGGATGAAATGTTTTAGAATAAAATGCCTCAGCCATAAATCATATAAACAAGAAAGCAATATTAAAGGTCATCTGGGTCAAAATCATCCAATCAGAGGACATAGCATGTACAAGGATGTCTCTAGCCCATTTTTCTAGCCTCAAAATTTTTAGGGTTTAATCGACAAAAGGAAGGACACAGTCCAAAATTAAGTATTGTACAGGCTCAAACTTTCTGTAAACAGTAGTTTTGCAAAAGTGTTTTTCATTGGTTTAACCTTTTTTGAACTGACTACCCCATTGAAATTTGCTATCAAATGATCTATACAGGGGCGTATCCAGAATATTTCAAAGGGGGGTCACACTTTCCATTTTCCACCAAAGGGGGGTCACACTTCCAATTTCTCAATCTTTCTACAGTCAGATTCTTTTATTTCTATCATCTTTTTGTTTTCAAAGGGGGGTCACGGGCACCCTGGGACCCCCCTGGATACGCCCCTGCTATAGATAGATTGTTGCAAATAAATAATGTAGATGAAGAGAGGGTTTAAGAAACCTGTGAGGCTTTCTCTGGGCACATTCCTCATGTAAGTGAACCCTGAGACTCTGGTTGGTTTCTGAGCCATCTGAAATGCATTTATAAACAACCAAGACAAATATACACTTTAATGATTTAATGCATAAATGAGTCTAAATACAATTTCAATATTAAACAGTAGGCTATAAAATAATAATTATTCATTCAAGGAAATAGGATTGTGTTTATAATCACAGTTCCCAGCAAGCAATCTACCTCAGGCAAATTCTGATGAAAAAATGTCAATTTTCTGAGGGAGACTGTTAACAGAAAATAATCATGTTTGAAATCACATTAGAAATTATTCTTCTTGTTGAAAAATACTTTTTAGTTGGCAGTTATTTTATTTACAAAATTCTTCTCCAAGTATAAAATGTCATCCATAAAATCTTCAAACATTAGAGTACCAAAGAGTGATGTCATGAAAAATATACTTTCAATTTCTGCAATTTTACTCCTTGATTTTGATAGAACATTATGAATGAAGTTTAGTTGCTAAATTTCATGGAAATCAGCTAAATATTGCTTGAGATATGGGTGTATAAAATAATATAATTTTCACTAACAAATCACTATAAATTTCACTTGGATCCGAAGATAGGGTCCAAGCCAAATTTGCAATGGTTTGTTAGAAGAAACTATATAATCAGCTGCCCATATCTCAGCCAATATTTAACTGATTTCCAAGAAATTTTGCATGTTATATCCCTTCACGATATCCTTTCTACCCATTCTATCAAAATTCAGAAGCAACAGTGGATAAACAAAAAATTATTTATGACGTCATCATTTTATGAAGTCATGATAGCACATCTGGTGAAGAGTGGGGTAAATCGTTCCCAATGCTTTTTACCCTCTTTTATCAGGTATTGAAGGTTCTTTCTTTTTTGTTTTTGGTGGAAGAGTATTGAAACTAGAATGAATAAGGAGGTAAAATGGGCATCTCCTGCTATACACATACCCTATAAAGCCTACTGATTTGCTATATGAGTTAAGTTCATATACATGTACACTAATACATAAATTAATGCTGTATTTTACAAATCCGAATATTAGGGTAGTTCACTGACATCCTAAACAAAATATTCTTTCATCTCTTTCTTCATAACTGAAAATAGAATATAAAAAGTTAATTTGACTATGAACAGTTGATCAATTATCACCAATGACTCTGATATATAGCTATTTTTAAAAAAGGTTAATGGGACGAATGGCCAATGCCAATCGGTGATTGCACAACTGAAAGGAAACTTGGGGTAACAAGAATTGCTTCATTTTCATTGATTAAATACCCAAGCAATGACGGTACCATGCAGTAAAGACCTTAATGGATACAGTCGATAGGTGATTCATAGTCTCTGTGCTGGATAGTGGTCTAATAGTATGACCACAGTTCCTTTCGGTCGTGCAATCACCAATTGCCGATTGCCATTCACCCCGTTGACCTTTTTTGAAATAGCTGTATATTGTATCACCAGTTGAATTAATATTGCTTCAAAACATTCTTATGGGCCCTAATAACATCAACCTACAATCATTGCCAAAAAGAGTTGGTCCGATGTGAAAATGTTAGGGACTCATTATATAATGCACTTTGTGATTGTATATGTGCATCCCCCGCCCCCCTTATCAATGTTGATGGGTGCTTTAGAGTGTGCTTGACTGAGTTTAGGCTGGTAGGTGCACTCCAACATTGAAAGGGGGGGAGGGGGGGCCATAAATAACAGAAAAATGCATTGCGCGCGCTATAATGACAAATCGTGCCAACCGTTCTGGCAATGATTGTAGTTACATGGTACAAAATCTACCATGCGTTTCACGCAGTAAAAGCTCAAATGCCAGTACCAAAACAACTGCAAGAAAATGAAAAAAAAATTATATTCCTTGTGTTTGCATTTGCACATCGCTCATGACCACCCCTTTTAAACGACCACATTGTGGTGTACAAAGTGTGGTCGATTACTAGAGGTTGGAGTGTATTAGGTTTTAAAGCCACTTTTCCACTTACTTTACATTCGAACATACTCCGCAAAAGCTTCCCCGACAATGACCACATGTTCTCGTACACAACGAACAGATTTTCCTACTGCAGAACAAACAAGCTTCACTAAAATTCGGTTGGCCACAGCTTTGGCACTTCGGGGCTTTTTCCTGCACTTGTAAGCCTCCAGTCCCGTAGAATTTAACTGATCCTTTCATTAGAAGATCGGTAGTTCTTGCTAGAAACGAAGAAAAAATAAGATCAACACAATGGAAAGATTTGAGTTTAGTAAAGTTCGCAGGACAATTTCGATCGACTCAGAATTGAACCGATCTGTAGAGAAAACTCACAGTAAACTTTCAACATGTGTGTCTCTTTATCGACGTGAAAACTGTTAACATGTGTCTTCAACTGTAAAGGTGAGCAATTATGGAAAGGAAAGCTTCTTTTAGGCATGATTCCTCGATCTTTTTCAACTCTTACGAACTTCAACAACTTCTGCTTGACGCAGATAAAAGATGCTATCATCTGATTGGTTAATATCTCCCGCCAAATTTTGGTATTCTTCACTGCACATGTGCGTCGTCAAAAGGCGCTGGATTCGAACGGGCTCACAAATGGCGGACGTTCTGGAGAAGTTACTTGACGGAGAAATTTCTCTAGAAGATTTTATTAAAAGACTTATTGATGACAGGGGGAAGGTAGGATCACAGCTTAAGGATTCATCACTGTAGATTTCTTATGAAATATGTTTTGGTTTTGGATAACGAGAGATAATTTGGAATGCAGTAGGCAGTTCCCCCTGATTTTGTTGTCGACTTGATGCTGTAAATTTGTTTGCTATTTTCGGTCATAATTAGCTCGCGGTGCAAGTTTTATAATAATGGTATGGCCAAATCAAAATAATGAGGATCGTTGAATGGGAATACTGCAGTTGAAGAGGATAGTTAATTTTTTTAAATAATTGTTGGTGATGATGTTTGTTATTGTTGCTGTTTGAATTATAAGCTTAGTTAACTTATTATTTGAATATCTACCACCTTAAATGCAAAGCTTTTAACTATAAATAATAAGTCAAATAAAATTGTCTCATATGTTCTGATATAAATATAGTTTCTAGTTTACTAAAGTAAGGTTTTCAATTTCTTTTTCTATTTTTGTCCAGGAAAAAAGCCAAGAGAATGCTCCAGAACTCAGTGTCAAAATTGCTGAATTTGTCCCTTTCTTTTTAAATTACCTACGAGAGAAAACAAGTCACCATCTTGCACCAAGACACAATATTACAACTCCCAAGAAACCCAAGCATGCAACTCGAAAGCTTGACATTAGCCAAAGTACACCTGCTTCAAGTGAAAGAGAATCAACTCCCCAAAAATATCCTGCTCGAGGAATAAATTTTCATTCTCAGAAGACTCCATCTCCTACTACTGCTACCTCTTCACAAAGATGGGTGCATCGTGGAGAAGGGCATTTATCTCCTTCTTTGAGAAGAAAATCCCCAAGAGTTGCTCAGACCCCATCGCCATTAGTTACGCAGGCTAAACCAAATTTAGATGATATGGATGACTTTCCTACCATAGGGTCATTGTCAACCCCAAAAAGGTATTGTGTAGAGGGTATTTTGTAGGACTCTGAAAAATAGGAGTAGCACGAATTGCAAATTTTCAGTCAATTCATGGATCGCATATTCTGATAACAATTTCATAAAAACCACCTCAAAATCTTGCTTACTTTCACTGATCATACACTGAATTTGAATTTTGTGTGAATGAAAATGACACAATTATGTCAGGAATTTCAAATGTTTTTGTTGACAATATGGCACTGACAAAATCACATCATAGTACAGAAATGGTTACAGCATGGTAACTTCATGCTCATGAAAACTGCTGTACTTTCAGGGGTGTACCCAGGGGAGGGTTCTAGGGGTTTTGGACCCCCCCTCTCCCCTTTAATTTGCAACCAAACTTTTTTACATATAAGTTTGTAATCACTGAATAAATAAATTTAAGTAAACACATTCACAGATCTAGAACCCCCTTTAGAATCCCCCTCACAAAACTCCTGGGTATGCCTCTGAATTTTCCTCTTACTTACTGCATTTTGATTATTACAATGTTAACTACTAAATTGCTTGATTTGTCCACAATACATTTCTTTATTTCCAAGCTTTCGGCTCGTAGAGCCATCATCAGGGAATAGTGTAACAACAGCTCTTCAACGATCATACAATATTGTTCATGTGGCAACCCAAATACACCACTAACAATTCCATTTTTTCAGTTCTGGTAAAAAGACCCCTTCAAGAAGAATCACTCCAACACCAGTCAAAGACAATAGAAAATCCCCATCACCATTTTCAAATTCACCCTTTGTCACGTCCAGTCCCATTGGAGACTCTAGTCTGAGTCCAGTGTCTTTACAAGAAGAAAGAATTATGCTAAAAGCCATGAGATCAAAGAGAAGGAGTAAAGGTGACAGCAGGACCAGCCTCAGTCCTCATGCTAGCCGACCAGTCTTAGGTGATTTTATAACTTCTTCTTCCCTGGAACAATCCTTTAATAAAGATACTGGAACCTGTGAAAGTTCTAAACAGTTTTCTAAGCATTCCAAAAAGTCTTCTGATGAAAAGCAAGCTTATATTGATATGGATAAGAAAACTGAGACTCTTTATTCTAACTCAGATAAGGAAAATGTTGAACTTCTTGACAGTAAAACCAATATGGAGAATACAACTGCAAATATTGTAGAACTTGATAAAGTAGAATTTCCTGAAAAAGTTAAAATTCTAAGCAGGCTACATGCAACTTTAATTCAAGGTAAGCTTAGACTTACATAATGCAGTGTACATAAGAAAATCAGAAAAATGAAAAATGTTCAATCTGCCAGGCAACTCGAGGCAAACTGTGAATCAATTGTTGGATGACCCTTGGTAAACTCTTTGTGAGCCATTGACCAACTATTGGCAAACTCAGTGAACTGCTAGCCAACGTGCAGCAAACTGTTGGTGAACTGGTAGTGAACTAAGCTAGTGTGGCTTTCTTCTGGGTACTGCTCATATTGAGTGACTACAATATCTCAAAGACTGGGATTATACCTGTTTCAAAAAAGGTTGTCCTTGGTTTTGCTGCATAATGAATATTGCATAGTGCATACCAAGCATGAACAAAGTGCAATTGGCAAACAAGAGGCAATATAACTACACATAATGTCTCTCTGTAGACTTTCAAGTTGGAACAAAAGTAGACAGTTTGCATTTTTGATATTTTAGGCATGAAAAATCATGAAAATTATAAATTCACAATACATTTTGGTCTTGGTATGCAGTATGCAATATGCAGTACGCAACAAATCAAAGGACAACTTTTTTAGAAAATAGGTATATACATGTACTTATTGACTGAGTAGGAGGTCAGGATGGGAAAATTAACTATTTGGCTCAAGGTCATGGCCATACTGAATGACCAAGAGCCAAATATTTTCCTGTCTGGCCCAACCTAACTCATTATCTATGGTGCAACTGTGTTCTCTGCATTGTCCAGAAAAAGTTGTGTCTGGTCTATTAGGTTTAGGTGCCATCGTGTCCCATAAGTTGTGTGTGTCCCTAGCTACATGGTGGTAACCATAGTAACTGTTCTGGGTCCACCTGCCTTTAATTTTGGCACACTGATGATAACAGTGGAAAGGATACTCACCTAGGATTGGGCCAAAAACAATAATTGAGCTGCAGTACTCTCACAGTATGAATTAAAGGCGGTGTTACACGAGACGATTTTTAACGATTTTCTGCGCAACGTTGCAACAACTTGCAATATTTTGCGTTCTGAGTTTCTGACTTGGATTCAAAAACTCGCAATGCGTTGCCTAAGCAAAATCGTTCCAAGTGTCATGTTACACGAGAAAGATTTTTAATGCAACGCAGTTGCACTGAAAATCGTCGTTATTCATTAGTTATATATATTTGTAAATACAAAGTATTTCACGTAGCAGTGCCATTTTGTATGACAATAAACCATTATTATTATTATTATTATTATTATTATTATTATTATTATTATTATTATTAAAAATTGTCTCATGTGACACCACCTTAACAGCAATCTGTAAGAATTAAGGGTCATGTATGGTTTATGGATATCCCTTGCAAGTAAGCAAGCTACTGCTGTCCAGCATGCCTTGATTTTAATGTTACGTTAATTTCATTTCACCACATAAAACTGCTTACTTTATTTCCAGAATGTTTTGTTCCAAATATTACCTCTGAGGTGTACTTTGTGGCACAACTTCTTAATTCTAAAACTGTTATTCCAGAATCAGATAAAAACACTGGTAAGAATAGTGAATTCTTATACTGAAGACACTTCTTCAGAGTACTCAGTAGTGTTCTTGGGTCATTTCAATCAAACTTTTACCCTTGTAATTTAAAAGACAGTGTAGCTGTTGCTCTTTGAAGCAAAAAAACAAGACAGTGTAAAGCATTAAATTAACCCTTGAACAGGTATCACAAATAGTTCTTAGGCAGCTTGAAGCCAACTTCTGAAATATAGTTCATTTTCATTTTAGTTCATACAGAGAAATCAAGGCAAGGTTACATGCATAAGATCAGTCATTTGTAACTAAGGCAAAAGTTTATAAGCTTTATGCTTCATTCTAATTTCTTTGTATGTAGTGGGTGAAGCATATTTCAGAAGTGGACTATTAACTTAAGGTTAAATACAGTCACATGATATATAGCCATTTCAATTTAGCCAGGTACAATGTAGCTAGTATACAGTTATCTTCGCTGAGCCAACCGGTTTCCACCAGCTCCTACTGAGAACCTATTGTTTGATGCCATTTTGTCATTAGTGTCACAGTAGGTGTAGTAACTCATTCTCTGTTTTGTTGTAGAATTGCAAGTCAAAGACAATATTTTATACTCCATTCATAACACTGTTTATTTTGCTGTTATGCTGCTAGAAAATGTTAAAAAGTGAGTATCTGGTACATACTGTATACCCTGAGTCAACCCTAAGTTGTTGGTTTGTTTCAATGCTTTTCCATTTGTTTGTCTGTTCATTCATTTTTTCATTTGTCATGGTATTTTTCATTTTAGAATTATCTGTCTCATGGATAAAGCAACCCTAAGACTTCTTTATCAAAATCAAAGGGTAAGTTTACCTCTTCTTAATTTGCACTTTTTTCCTTTAAAAATATGACCCTTTTCATTTCATATTGTGTCAAATACCCATACCACCAAGAAGGGAATTGGAAATTCCCTGGGGTGAGGGGGTAAAGTGGTGATTATGCTCACACAATCTTAAAGTCAAAGACAACAAGTTTTTTCTTCTTCTTTTGTAGATTGCAGACTTGTCACCCACATTCAAACAATGGCTTGAGGACAAGTACACCAATCATACTATCCCTAAGGTGCTTTATATCACTAACATTCCAGCATAAGTGGTTATTCATTCTAAGTGGTATCAGGGCTAGGGAGTTCTCTCCCTAATCCATCCTCATCCATCTTTCCCTAAGGGCAACAAATATTTTACCACAACTTGTAATATTCTCGGTTTCTGATTGGTCGAGAGCCATGGTAAATAGGAGTACATACCATGGATCTGATGGCGTCATCCGTCACGCAAAGCAAAGTCAAACTTTTTGAAGTGGTTTTTTGAAAAAAGCAGACAATATTTTTCATTTCTGATTGAGTAGAATGACTACAAAAATCGAATTTTTAATTGCTTTCGTCAAGAAAATCGATAGTTACTATAAACAAAACAGATTCACAACATTTCCAGAGCCAGATGAAAATTTACATAATTTCGAGCAGCTTTCATCCACGGAGAGGTGTATGTTGGTGTTGAAACAACTCACAAATATGCCACTTTTACTAGGTATACTTCATTTTTTGCAAACTTTAGGTAAGCAATGATACTACGTTAATGTCAAACCAGTCATCAACATTTACAAACTATAAAGTTTTGACTGTTTTGTTCTTGACAAAGCCAAACTTACGCCAAATAAATTGCAGGAGTTTTCACATTTTTGACTTGAAATCGGATAACAAGCAGCATAGAAATTACAATAACGGTTGACAAAACTCTTTAATTTGTAAAGAAAAATGACGTTTTCATTCAGAAAAGGCTAAAACAAAACATTAAGACTAAAAATGTACACTTACCGTCGGTCATGATTTCGCAGCTCGTGTTAATTTTGCCTCTGATAAACCACGAGAAAAGAGCAGTTTCCTAGATCTTTCACAAATAAAACATTGTTTTCAGGTCTCGAATAGGGTATCTTTTAGCATTACTAATCAAAAACTTTACAAAACATCACGAGGAAAAGTAAAACTTACAGTTGTCAAAGCCGAGGTGACCAAAACTCCGAGTCAAATGTCGATTCCATCAAAACAGCTACGGCGAAGTTAGTTAATATTGACTCATGATACATGTATGTACTGCATCAGAGTATTTGTTTTCCAGAAAGTGCTTGACAGTATTGATAAAGGAGGCCGTCTCAAAATATTTGTAAAACTTTGCAAAATTCTGGCAGCTTTGTCAGACTGCCGACAGGACTCAATCTCCACACAGCTGTCAGATTTCGGTCACGTTTTGGTCATGTCACGAAATGCAGTCACGTTTTAAATTCAAATGCTGTTTTTGTGGTAAAAAACAAATTTACGATGGACAGCCGTGGTATGTACTCTTATTTACCACGATATTACACATGGTCAAACTGGTCAAAATTTGTTATGGACTCACTCGGCTACGCCTCGTGAATCCATAACATTTTGACCATGTGTGACGTAATATCGTGGTAAATAAGAGTACATACCATGGCTGTCCATCGTAAATTTGTTAAGAATACCATCTATTTATGCCCAGAATTCCTAATATTGAACATTTTAGTTTTTGCTCTAACAGCATCATTATGGAATCAATATTTTTCTTTCAAAATTTACCCTGTAGGTTTTAGATGTGTCCATCACATCTCCTGTGGGTGGGGTTCCTTTCAGTGCTGACAGAGACAACAGAAATAACTTTCCAAGTGACAAGGCATTTCAAAACTTCAGAAAGCAAAGGTTGGTAGCCAATTAAAATGAACAAGTGCATGGTGTGCAATTCAAGAATCATCTTTCAGGGGGGTGCAGCATTATATAAATTGTACACCTTCTAGAGGATCCAGAGGATGTTTTGGAAAAGTGTTGAGAAGATTCAAAAGGGCTCAAAGTTTTCTCAGGAGGGGGTGCACAACTCCTGCACCCCTCCCCTAGATGTGCCCTGGTGTACATGAAAATGCACTTCTTCCTGCACCCCTCCCCTAGATGTGCTCTGGTGTACATGAAAATGCAGTCTTGTATCCAGGTTTTAGTGCCTCTCAGGCCAGCTAGGTTATGTAGGATGGTTATGTTGGCCAAAACATGACTGTCACCCATCAGATGACTGAATCTTTAACTGGTACCTTTTCTAGTGAGTGTTTTGTATGGCTGAGTGAGAGTGAGTAGTTTCTGTGAAAAAGTCATTACTATGTCATGCTGTCCCATAGCATACAAATGTATCTCAGTGTTTTGATTGGAGAATACATTTAATCATTCAAAAACACAGCACAGCAGAAACGTTTGAAATTTATGTGGATCGAGACCTCACAGTCATACTGTTTCACAGCCCCTGTCATCCACTGCTAAATAGTGAGAATTTTGTTTCAGGGATCTTTTCTATGAACTTGTAAGAGAATGGGAAGATTGTCACAGTAAGCCAGGATGGACAATAGAGGAAAGCATGGGAAACAGAATAAGGTAAGATGTCAAATTATTTCAAAATAGATTTATCACATTTTTATTTCATTTTGCATTGATTGCACTGGTTTGTTTGAATTAAGGTCACTTATTCATCAAAGACCAGATTTGGCAAATCACTCATCATTTGCAAGACTTTTCCAGTCACAACTGCTGCAGGTATCACTTAATTTATGCTTTAGTGGAATAAAAGGGCTTCTGTTTACAACACAAAATTATTTTTTAACACTCTCTTGATTCCCTTTCCCACCCCATTGAGTTTGGGAGTGGAAGGAGGTGAGAGGAAGGAATGAAAGAGTGATTGGAAGGAAGGGAAAAATGTAGTTCCCACAAGCCTTGAAAAGTCCTTTAAATTTTGTACATGAATTTTCAACAAGAATCCTAAAGGATGGAAGAGACAATATTATGAAGGAAAGGAGAAGGGGTAGAGAGGGAGGGAGGCAAACAAGAGAGATATGGGTGTGAATTGACCAATGTGCTTGTGATCTAAGAACCTTTGTTCTTGATCTTTGTAGATGTGCAAGGGTGAGAGTCCCAGTACAAGTGAGAATTCAATGCTTGCCAACTTTTCAAAATCAAATCCGGATAAATTCCAAAGGTACATGTAGTAATGCAATCAATAATCAATGACCGTCATTGATTGAGGTTCAAATGGTGAAATATACTACAAATACTGTATACAACACCTATTGTAATATGTTATATATCTCAACAGACTTTATAATCGTTTTTTGACTCCATTATCTCATGGGGGACCTTGTCCTCCTCCATCATTTTCTGAAGTACAGGAGTTCTTCAAAGGATTTATTTCTTGTGCTGAAAGGTGAGTTACCAGCTTAAACTCATAAAATCTTCCGTGTCTATTTATTGATATTGTAAGAAAACTCAGTCCTTTGATAGTTGATGTATGATTTTTTTGTTGGGGACATTTTTTGTTGTTGTTGCTGTTCTTATTTTTATTATCATAATCTTTTTACACTTAGCCACTCCTTTAGTCGTCATTTGATGGACCGCCTCCTTATGAAAATTACAGAGGTTTGTCTTTTATTTTTCAAATAATTTTTGTTGCTTCTTACAGTATACAAATAAAATACAATAACAAAGTATGCCTAACCTTATGTTTTAGCTGGATGATAGTGACTTTTGCCTTAGTGAAGCAAAACATGACCCAGCTAGTGAGAAAAGTATACAAGTACAGGTATAACTAACATAATTTATGAGGTCTTGCACTAACCATGTATTTATTTTGCTGTCATTGTTACAATACAATGTAGATGTCTTCTAACACCTTCCACCAACCATCCACTTATATCGACCAACACCTTCCACCAACCATCCACTTATATCAACCAACACCTTCACCAACCATCCACTTCCATCAACCAACACCTTCCACCAACCATCCACTTCCATCAACCAAAACCTTCCACCAACCATCCACTTGTATCAACCAACACCTTCCACCAACCATCCACTTGCACCAACCAACACCTTCCACCAAACATATCCACTTCCATCAACCAACACCTTCCACCAACCATTCACTTGTATTAACCAACACCTTCCACCAACCATCCACTTGCATCAACCAACACCTTCCACCTACCATCCACTTCCATCAACCAACACCTTCCACATACCATCCTTCCATCAACCAACACCTTCCACCAACCATCCACTTGCATGAACCAACCCCTTCCACCAAATATCAAAACAAAATTCTTCACAAGCTATTCTTTAGCACCAAACAAAATCCCTCACACAAACAAACAACTTCCCCACAACCTACCATTATATTTTACCAACCCACCTCTTAAACCATGTGATCATGTTTAGGAAATACAGCTTAGTTTTGGCACGTGTCTAAGTAGCCTGTGTATCTTAGCCAAGTTTCTTGGGTACTTGGTGTTTCAACCTTACTGTGGTATGGCCAACCAATCAAATCAATCTCAGATTGAAAAGATCATAACATTACGAAACAAGGTAAATGTCTGTGTTTATTGTATGGATCATCCCCTCTGCCAAGTCTTTCCCTAAGCTATGCAGGAGCCCTCCCATTCGGTCATGCTTAAGGATCATTGTGGATCCATACTTGTAGTTCACTTGTGTGGTACAGCTCAGACTGTGAATGGTTACCATGGCTACCACCTTGTCACCAGGGACAGGCAAGACACTGCCAATGAGTTTAAATGGAAATGTTTGTCATTCTAAGCACCTTATGAGTTTGAGGCAGACACCTACTGTGCATTCTTACATGTTTCCACAACATTTTCTTATAGGTTCCACAGCCATTTGATGTTATCCAGTATATCACTTCAGCAATGAGAAAAAGACGTCTTGTACTTACATTGCCATGGGTGGTTGAGTACCTCAGTATGATGGATCCTGTGGCTCCATATCTTAACTATTACAGTACAGTCCTCACATTGCTTGTACAGATATACAGGTATA
Source organism: Telmatactis stephensoni (assembly GCA_029948255.1). Taxonomy (NCBI): domain Eukaryota; kingdom Metazoa; phylum Cnidaria; class Anthozoa; order Actiniaria; family Isophelliidae; genus Telmatactis; species Telmatactis stephensoni. Next base: position 116,671 of record JALIZF010001132.1, read on the forward strand.
GTAATAGGGTAATCGTGAACAATCTGCACCATACGGTAAGTGGTCGGTAACTCAGTTCATCGACCACTTACCATTACCTTACCGTTACCTTACCAACCACATTCTACCATTACCTTACCGTTACCTTACTGACCACTTACCAACCATTTGCCGTTACCTTACTGACCACTTACCGACCACTTACCAACCATTTACTGTTACCTTACTGACCACTTACCGATCACTTACCAACCATTTACTGTTACCTTACCAACCACTAACCGACCATTTACCGTTACCATACCGACCACTAACCGACCATTTACCGTTACCTTACCAACCACTAACCGACCATTTATTGTTACCTTACCAACCACTAATGACCATTTACTGTTACCTTACCGACCACTTACCATACAGTGCAGATTGTTCCTAGTAATAGTAGGCAGTATCTTAACTATTACCATCACCCTCATGCGCGGATCCAGGGGAGGTGAAATGGGTGAATTTTCACCCCCCCCCCCTTTTTTCTGAGTCCCAGACCTCAAACGCCTCAACCAGGCTTTGGTTCTATTTACCATTATTACAAAAATTCACCCCCCATTTCAAAATCCTGGATCCGCCCCTGACCCTTATACCTGAGTACGGCCACACCCATCCCTCTTGGGTTCTAGAGGTTTTTATAAGCAAAATGACAGCAGACTGCATTGATTTAAATGAAACTACATCCATATTTTTTGTCATTCTTTTACAGGTCATCTCAGATACAATTTGGTGGCATTACTCACAGCAAGTTACTAATAGTCACGTGTTTAGGATGGCTGTTTGAAGTATGTTCATACCTCCCTTTTGTACATTCCTTAGGACTGCTGGCTACCATTTTCATCCTGAAATGAATATTACATGCTATTACCAACACTGAACTTTCTTCCCTGCAGACTCCTGTTATTCCTGAATCACTATTTTTCAAGTACTTTGAAGATCACAGTATTATGGAAGACAAAACAATCTCTTCATCTTCCACATACTTGGTAAGATTGCCTATATTCTAATGTACTCCTTCTTATTCGTATTTCTACTACTGTTTTTTCAAAGTTAATTAATTATTTATAGAACTTGAACTTGAACTTGTTGAACTTTCTTTCCCTTGGATCTATGAACCCCTGCAGTTTGAAACAAATTTTGTTCACTGCATCACCTTTTGTGAGTCCTAAATAGCTGTATAGCATAAACTGTGTATTGATTTTAATTTTAACAGACTGTATGTTTACGGGAGCTTGCCAAATACAGTTTAACAAATAGATTCCATTTTGTCATGCGTACTCTAATCAATGCACAGAGGACGTCAAAATGTGGTAAGAACAAAAAGTATGCAATGGGACGAAGTCAAGTGGCATGACTGTTGTTCTCACCACATTTTGACGTCTTCTGTGCATCGATTAGAGTACACATCGAGGCAAAATGGAATCCATTTGTTCTATATAATATTTTATCGAAACATTTCAACCAATCAGAGCACGTGTAAGATTCAATGACGCCATCTGTGTGTGTGTGTGTTCTGTAATCACTCCACATGGCTCTCGACCAATCAGCGCGTGCGCAATATACCAAATATTAAATAAATTATCCTAATAGTGCACTTTCTCCTTTAGGACTCCTGTGATATAGTGGATCAGCAAATGGTCTACTCATGTTGCCCATACTTCGGTAAGACAACTTTTAAAAGCTAATGTGCACACTGGTTGTATGAATAGCTTTATCCTTCAGTGGGTACAAGAGACCATAATACTAAGAGAGCGAAGCTCAGTATTGATGTCTGCGATTTTCGCGGCGACTGAGACTATTTTTAGTAATTTCGCCATCGCGCGCGCAAGACTCTAAACAATGAAATTCAATGCAAATGCCGAAAGCTAATGGTCACGTCCGCGTACACATCAAAAATCAAATTCTATTGTTTGAGATCCTTAAGCGCGCGATGGCGAAATTACTATAAATAGCCTTAGTCGCCGCGAACATCGCATAGACATCAATACTGAGTTTTGCTGTCTTAGCTGATTATGGTCTTTTGATGGGTATTATTCAATCATCACTATCTACTATATTGTTTTATTTTCTTTGTACATTTTTGACGAGGTTCCTTTTTTTTGTTAGGTGAAATCAAATCAGTGTTATCAGAGACCTCCTCTGGGATGTCCAACCGTACAGGACAAGTCAAGAAAATAACACCAATTAGTACTGATCAACCAGCAAAACTGTCTTCTAACAGCAAAAGATTACTGGTATGAAATTCCAACTCTCTTTCTCATCAGTTCTCTGGTTATTGTTGCTACATGCTTATTAGTTTGAATCGTTGTCACAATAGAGAAGATTTCGTATGACTGTGAAAACGGCACCGCATGGTCACGGCACGGTTAGGGTAGGAATTTCGAATGTTTTTATAGACAACACGGCACTGACATAGCCACGGCACGGCGCGATCCGTTTCACACTCATACGAAATCTGCTCTAAAACCTTAGTGCTGTGATCTCCCAATGGTAGACTAAAAATGACCATTGTAGCAAGTGACTAAACAAATATCTCAGGGAAATAAGTTTGAAGTTCGAAATAATGGCGTTTTAATGTAACATTTTGATATGTGTTAGTGAACAAATAGAGCCCAATTTTCCATACGTCTATATTCCAATAGATGCACAGATGACGTCAGATGGCGAGAACAAAAACGTACGCCACGAGACGAAGTGGAGTAGTGTGACTGGTCCTCACCACATTTTGATGTCTTCTGTGCATCTATTAGAGTACAGACCCACGGAAAAATGGAATATATTTGTTTTATATAGTATTCATCGAAACATTTCAACCAATCAGAGCGTGCGTAAGATTAAGTGACGTCATCTATGCGTGTGCACTGTAATCACACGTGGTTCTCGACCAATCAGAGTGCGTGTAATATCAATTATATAAAGTGCGCGGAATATACCAATTATTATATAATGAAACCTTGTAAGCCATAATTTTCCTATGTCATATCCCCAGGAACAACTTGAAGAAAACTTTTACCGAATTCAACCAGAATTTTTTAAGAGAACATCAGACTTTACCATAGAAAGGTAAGCACACTAACTGTAAATTGTGGATTGTATTCTATTGTATTCTATTGTATTCTATTCTTGTATTCTAAACAGGGTTCCCACTGACCTTCAAAAGTCGGGAAATTCCTAAAATTTTTCAAGTTCAAGGAATTGTCAGGGAATTTTTAATTTGGTCAGGGAAATTGTCAAAATGTTACAAAAGTCAGTGAAAAGTCAGGGAATTTTGTGTTGGAATGGTCGAACAGCCCTTTTAGCAGCTTGGCTGCGGAATTCCACGAACCTTAACTGCTTCGTTTCGTAGACTGATATCAGTGGAATAGAAATTGTTTGAAATTTGTGTTCAATAAAAAGTCAGTGAAAAATGGGATTTGGTCGGGAAAAAGTCAGGGAAAAGTCAGGGAATTATGTTTTACCAGGAGAGTGGGGACCCTGGCTTATGCTATAACTACTATGCATCTCTTCAGGCTGTGCTCCAACATTTTACATCAGATAAAAACCTCAATAGTACCTCAAGCAATCAAGACTGGAGCACGAGAGATAGAAACTTATCTTGATAGCATAGGATTCCCAAACGAAGGAGATAGCGATCAAGCTAAGGTAGAGCACTTATTTGGGATGCAAGCACTTTTTGTCGTAAAGGTGCGGTAATACGGGCAACAAAATTGTGCAACATTTCGCCCAAGATTGTTGCGTTGCAGGGCAAATGTTGCTCGTATTACCACCCTGCGCGCAACAAATTCTCTTAGTTGCAAATAGTAGACAGTGCATCTACTTCGTGGAACAAAGAAAATTTGTTGCGCGGGAGTAATACGGGCAACATTTGCTCTGAAACTTGCAACACAGCAATATTGTGCGAAATGTTGCACGATTTGCCCATATTACCGCACCTTAAGATGCGAACAAACCACAAGAACACAGCTCAGAACACTGTTCTTTGCCAAGTCGCGTTTTAGACTCAAAGTGCTATTTATACGGAGAGCTTTGCGTCTTATCTAAGTCGTGTCTAAGATAAGACGTGTCTTATTTTCGCTTGTATAAATGGCCGTTTCAGTTTTGTTGCGTTTTGGTAAATCCCGTACAAAAATAACTTTGGAGGTTTTGGATTTCCGATGAAAGCATGTAGGTAAGCGAGTTTAAACGGATAGTTCCCGTCTTATTCAAGTCGCGTCTTATTTTCGCTCGTATTATCACCTCCAGAGCAGTTTTCGTATGAGTGTGAAACGGACCGCGCCATATAGTGCAGGCATATCGTGCACAAAAAGTGCAGAATTGTTCAGTTTTTTGCTACAAGCATGAAAATTGGCACAATGATAGAAGACAACATGCTGACTAATTCCTGATATAGCGCCACGCCCAAAAATCAATACTTCCAGTTTTACACATGTGGAATTAATTTTCACTTAAAATTAAATACAATTGTTGCATTAACTAGTTGGTTCATGAAATGTGATAATTCTTTATGAGTACTGTTCCTTCTACCTAGCTGACTATAGTGCCCCACCCTATTCCTCGTACTTCCAGTTTTATGTTAATGGATTTAATTAAATTCAAAATTACTGAAAATAACCGTTTTCTACAATGCTATCACTACCAACTAATCCAAATTGGTCTAATGATGCATGCCCTTTTCATTTCACATGCACTGCCACACCCTAAACTTAGTACTGCCAGTATAGATACATAGGAATACCTCAAGTCTCTCAAGTATCAAAATTATTCACCTTGTTTTAAAGTCAAGGAGATGAAACAACGCAATTTGCATAACATGCAACCATGGCAACGCCTTTTCAAAAGTACTTCCAGTAATAGGAAAATGCAAAATGCAAAATGCCCAAAAATGGCCAAAATTGACGATTTTCAATGGACTATAGCCCATGCAAAATGCGCAGAAATGACCCAAAATGACGATTTTCAATGGACTATAGCCCATGCAAAATGGCCAAAAATGGCCAAAATTGACGATTTTCAATGGACTATAGCCCATGCAAAATGGCCAAAAATGGCCAAAATTGACGATTTTCAATGGACTATAGCCCATGCAAAATACCCAAAAATGACCCAAAATGACGATTTTCAATGGACTATAGCCCATGCAAAATGGCCAAAAATGGCCAAAATTGACGATTTTCAATGGACTATAGCCCATGCAAAATGGCCAAAAATGGCCAAAATTGACTGGAATTACTGGAATTTATTAATTTTGGATTATGGAAAATCTTTAAGGTAAGAATCTTTGACAAGGGAGAGGGCTATTGCAGTTCACTCGTAGCAATCACTAAATTTTATTAATTATTTCAATAACTTCCCAAACGAATTAATTCCATTTGCAATCGCCTCCACAATCACATATGGCTGTGCACACGAGCTGCAATTTTGCACATTTTTATCTTGCTGACATTTACATCTGGTCAGGTGGCTACACATTTCCAAAATCTCTTGCTTAGTTTTCCCACAATTGCGTCAATTTAATCTTTTTGGTCCGCCTTTGTCTACTGCCAATTCAAGTGCGGCGCAGAGGGTAGCTGCAACGACTGACCTGGCTTGATAAGCGGTTAGTCTCTTAATGTGATTTTGGCGGAGTGCTGCAGATGGGATGCTGCCCCCATTGACTTGGCTTTTTTGAAAACATTTCCTTCTATAAAATCAATAACTATTTGGCAAAAGTTAGTTTAACTGTACAGTAGTACAACAAATTGCTGCAGTAGACTGACATATATTTCCAACAGATCTTTACATACAGAATCATTCAAAGGCCGTTCAAATGTTGTTTTTACTTTTGCAAACAATACCTTCAAGTCTCCAAGGCAGAGATTTTCCCGAATATAGACATTTGATTGCAGCCCGTGAAGACAAAGAAATGAAAAGTTGAAGTTTTACTTCGAAATCGCATGCATGGCAATTGCTTTTTCCACGAGCCTCTGGCTCTGGAAATAGGCCTACTCCGGGCACTAAAATCGCCGTAATTTTGGGCGATTTTAGCAAAATTATCCCCAAAGATACTCAAAACTTAAGGCGATTTTGGGCGATTTTAGGGCCTGGAATAGGCCTGGAGATCTGTGCACCAACGTCCTGCGGCCCTTTTCTCCCGCTCTCCATCGATGCTCCATTTTAAGGGTATTTACAGTATATTAAAGCTACACGGAAAGAACAGAAGTCGAAACAAGGATAGGAAGTCACTGATATTCGATGGGGATCAAACTTGGGACCTCTCGCACTAACCAAGTGTGCAATCCTTGCTCCTAAAAGTCGTGGAAGCCATGGAAAGCAGGAAGTGCAGCTGCTTTGCTAGGGCCTAGTGCTCTGAAAACTTCAAGAACTGCAATATCACAATCCTTACAAATGAAAAAAAAAGCCTTGAGTCTGATTCCTCTTAAGTGCATGTTGCCAATCCAGTGAATTCCCGTTCTACATCACATGCTAATCCTTGTCCAAAAGAAGAAATCAAGTGTATGTTTCCAGGCAACTTGATGACTTTCATTTGCAAATTTCAACTAAAAGTAAAAAGCTCTCAAAAACCTAAGGAATCCAGCGAATTCCCGTTCAACACTAATTTTTCTCCAACAGAAGAAATCAAGTGTTTCTTGTTGGGCAATATGATGGATTTGCAAATTTCAGCTAAAAATAAAAAAAAGCTCAATACCCTAAGGAATCTTTCCCAGTTGCATGGTATAAGAGTACTTGTTGGCTCTACTCGCTTTGGTTGACCATGGCTTTGTTAACTTCTAGATATGGTCTGTGATTTGAGGCTATCAGTGCCGCAATATTCGCTCCACATTACATCAACCCTGGAGACATTCTGTATTAAACTGGGTCTTCAGAGTCCTGTGTAATTGATCAGGCTATTGTGAACGGGTTTTCTTTATGTGGAAAATTATAAAATAGTGAGAATTATTGATTGTTACGAGTGAAGTGCAATAACAGTGGCCTTTATGCAGGAATCCCTACAGAAAGATGTCAGATTGCCATATACCCAAACCTAATTCCAGATCATCAATTCCAAAGTATTATTACTGGAAGTACTTTTGAAAAGGCGTTGCCATGGTTGCATGTTATGCAAATTGCGTTGTTTCATCTCCTTGACTTTAAAACAAGGTGAATAATTTTGATACTTGAGAGACTTGAGGTATTCCTATGTATCTATACTGGCAGTACTAAGTTTAGGGTGTGGCAGTGCATGTGAAATGAAAAGGGCATGCATCATTAGACCAATTTGGATTAGTTGGTAGTGATAGCATTGTAGAAAACGGTTATTTTCAGTAATTTTGAATTTAATTAAATCCATTAACATAAAACTGGAAGTACGAGGGATAGGGTGGGGCACTATAGTCAGCTAGGTAGAAGGAACAGTACTCATAAAGAATTATCACATTTCATGAACCAACTAGTTAATGCAACAATTGTATTTAATTTTAAGTGAAAATTAATTCCACATGTGTAAAACTGGAAGTATTGATTTTTGGGCGTGGCGCTATATCAGGAATTAGTCAGCATGTTGTCTTCTATCATTGTGCCAATTTTCATGCTTGTAGCAAAAAACTGAACAATTCTGCACTTTTTGTGCACGATATGCCTGCACTAATACCGTGACCGTGTCAGTGCCGTAATGTCTATAATGCTGTTTCCCCAGTCATACGAAAACTGCATTATTATTTAAATATTTAACCACTATTGACCTCATTGAAAATCAGTGAAATGGAAGTGCAGACTGGATAAAAACCTAGTGATCACTTACATTGTTTCATTGACAATCCAAATCAATGGTAAATTGTTAAGTAGTCATTTATTTGACGGTGCTCAATGATTGGTTGTATTTGTCATTTAAGGAAAAAAGCAGACCAAAGGTGCTTCAACTTATTCATTCAGTCACTAGTGATGCCGTAAAGAAAGCTTTGGACATCATTGAGTAAGTTGCTGTAAACTTTCTTATCATATTAGCAGGTGATGTATGGAGTGACTATCTATCCCGATTTTGTTTGAGACTCCCGAATTGTGACTCAACCGCGGTTGGGATAGGAAAATCTCTATTTTGGAGATTTTTGAAGGAATTATAGAATTTATATTAGAACTTTATTGCAAGCTTAAAATGACGATAAATTTACTGAGAGTTTTTGACAGAATAGTTTGAAAGACCTGAACATGGTGTTTCCGTACCTCCACATTTCAAAATTTTCTGAGAGAGGCATGCCTAAGCTCGCATCTACGACGCTCGTTACGTAGTTCTCCGTGAGATCTCAATATGTTTATAAGTTGGACACTCTGGATGTAGAATGTTCAAATTCTCGTTTCTTTGTCCCAGGAGCAGCGACGACCTTTCATTGAAGTCCTTTCAAGTTCTTTGTCCAGAGGACACCAACCCCAAGGTAAACTTGTATAAATGAACATGTGATTGATGTCAATGAATCTTGCTTATGACCAAAGTATCTGATGATTTTTGCATCATTATTATTGAGTTTAATGGTTTTCATTTGGGTCAGAACGAATAAGCGCAGCGGTGATTGTTTTAAGGCGCTGTTACGCTGTGTAATTTTCTCACCAACTTGTCTCACAACGGCGTTGCAAAACAAGTTGCAGAGAAAATTATGGCGCTGTTACACTGTGCATTTTTCCACAGCAACTTGCAATATTTTTGGTCGAGGCAAGCTGGGAGGGAGATTCAAGATGGCTCCTCAGAGCGAAATGAGAAATTGCGCATGCGCTCGTAGAAAACGTGCCTCAAAAATTGCGAGGAAAGTTGCTGGAGGGGTGATACACTGTGCAATGGCATTGCAAGCTGCTGCAATACGTTGCGAAAAGTAGACCTGAGTTCTACTTCATGCAACGCTACGCGCAACAAAAAAAATTGCAAGACAACCCCTGTTACATTGTGCAATCCTCGAGCACGCAACTTGTTTCGCAACGCCGTTGCGAGACAAGTTGCTGAGAAAATTTCACAGTGTAACAGCGCCTTTAAAAAACAATGGTCTTTTAGAACGACTAATGAAAACATTGGATCCTATTGTCCTCCATTGGCCAATCAGAAAATGCGTTCAAACGCACTTCATGCTATCCGTTTCATTTCTAGGTGATTTGCACTGCAGCTAAGCTGACTGCACGTCACGTTAAACAAAAATCAACTGACTGGATTCATCTTTCACTTGCTGGTAAGTAGAATTAGAGATACACAGGTCAAGCTACTCTTGGTTCCAGCGGAATATTTTTACTCGGGCTACTTGTGGTAGACCAAGTCTAGATCTTCAAACGTCAAACAAGCAAGGGTGCAAAATTACCCAGATGGCCTTTGCAAGCAAGCTTTGTTACTTGGGCTTCCTCGCAGCCCTAGTAAACGCTATTATAGCGTCTTGTTCGAGAAATACTGATGGCGAGCACGAAGTGCTTTTTTTCCCCGCAGTCATGTTTGCCTGTGTTCGTACCTTTAAACTCGATTCCTTTACCTCCCAGGTATTGTCGAGAAAGATCTGTTCAGTCACTTTGACAAGTTCACCAACACTCTACTACATGCCAAAGCTAAGGAAGCAAGGCTCAAAGAGGCTTTCAGGCAAACCAATGAAAACAACGGTGATAATAGCTCTAGAGATTGACTTTATGATTTTCAAACAAACAATCTTCATCTTGTAGCCTGTGTACAACCGTTTCCTATCCCTTCCCCCTACGGAGAAAAGTCAAATTTCCCCGTATGGGGGAGGGGTTGGAAACGGCAATACAAAGGTTATCATGTTGAGGATAATTGAAGGGATTCTGGTGAAAATGGCCTAAGTGACTTTCAGAGAAGCTAGTTTACTCAAATGGTGCAAATTGATATATCAATAGCTTGTCTTTTTAAGCCAAATGTCAATGTCTGGTAATTTGTGAAGGCATCTCTTAGGTCATTTTTACTATTGGCACCCTTCAATTACAGTTGTATAAAACATTAGCCTACTTCGTGTGGCTGGGAGAGGGGGGGGGGAAGGGGAAGGTTTTTTGGGGGGAGGTGGGAAGGGGAGGGGTTTTTTTGGGGGGTGGGGTGAGAAGGGGAGGGTTATTTTTTTGGGGGGGGGAATATAAAAGTTCTAAGGTGCGTTTCTAATTATCGTTTTTCATTGAGAAAATCGACATAGTACCATGACCTTAACATAATTCTTAATAACAATTACTTTACATGTAAATGAATAAAATGAGACAACAAATGTACAAAGTCGAATATGTAAATAGAGCTTTAGATCAAAATATATTAATACATTTCTAAAATGAATTCATTATTGATAAATTAAATATATTGTTAAAATTCCAAGATAAACACTTAATACAAATAATGAGAAATAAACTACAAAATCCAAAGACATGGCCAAAATGAACCCAAAATGATATTTGAGTCGTTGCCTTCTTATAACATTTAAAAATGCGCCATTGCACACATTTTTCCCTAGATGCAGACGTCCTTCATCCATCAGTCCTACATATTTTCCTCTAAAAGATTTGAGAACTTTCCTTTCAGCTAAATTATGAAAACAAATTTTTATTTTTCATGAGTTATACGGCGCGCACTGGGGTCATCAACAATCTCCGAGATCTATTACGTAGTTGCGCAACAGCTAACGCATTAACGAGGCTGTTACAATGCCGAATTCCATATCGTGAGAGACTGGGTTCGAGTCCCTAAATTGTCACGATGGCAACACAACCTTCGCATGGCCAGAAAGAACACATCGAGCTATACAAAATACCGAAGTTTGGTGTTAATCGGATCATTATTGAATGGCTGTAAGTAGTTACAGCCGTTCAAAAGTGCTAGAGTTGCCCAAGTTGTCCGGATAACCATACATTTCTTTGTAAATCCTTAGTGTTTCTGCAAGTTGTTCAGCATTGTCGCAAAAGAAATTGCACGAACCATTCCAGGGGTGATACACGGCGAAAAACGTTGCTGCAATCGTTTTCTCGCAATGATTTTGAGCGATATACACGTACGCTGCAATGGCTCGTGCAACTCGTGTCGCAACTCCATTGCGGGACAACTTGCAGAAAAAATTGCACCGTGTAATAGCGCCTTTGGACAAACATTTCAATGCCAGTGGGTATAGACTGTATCCTCAATTCATAAATAGTTTTATTGTTTAACATGAATGATAATTCTGATATCACAATCCACGATTTTATTTGATTTTATATTTATTGTGTGATCGTTTCGTATGTTTATAAAGTTGTCGATATTTGCACCGCGTCTATTTTATACACTGCGTGACTGACTCGTACTCCTCGCCTGTCAACATCCACCATTGATAACCCAGAGATATTATTCTGTTGCTCATTTTGACTCCAAAAAATATCCCCATTACGAATGATTGTCCCAGAAATCGAAATTAATTTCGTTACTAATTGGTGGATTTAGAGCAGATTTCGTATGAGTGTGAAACGTACCGTGCCGTGCCATGACCATATCAGTGCCGTGATGTGCATAAAAACATTTGAAATTCCTGTCGTAACCGTGCCGTGACCGTGCGGTACCGTTTTCACACTCATACGAAATCTGCTCTAATACTCGTTGAACGGGCGCCATATTGAATTTTGAACTCCGCAACTTAGGATACGTTCACACTAATCAGAATAAATTAGAAAACGCATTGAGGCAAAAGAAAAATGCCATCTTAGTGGGGACGAGAGGCCTAACCGTAGCAAAAGTAAAAGACGAGTTATCAAATTATTCGGATTGGAGTGGACGTATCCTGAGTTCCCAGTGGTTCACGTCTTATTTTATCAAGAACTACTTACACTGAGGGTACTTTAAATTTCTTTTACATCCGCTGTTTTTATTTAGTGTGACAATTTGTGATTAAGTTTTCATTCGATGATCATTTGCATACATCAATGTGAATTATACTATATATGTCATGATAATTAAATTATTTATATGTTATATTTTTTATTGTGGAAGCCTTGGCTTGAACGTCACCATCGAAGTGTGTGAGGGTTGATATCAACATCACGATGTGGAGATAGGAGATATGGATTGGCTTTTTCTTGTTCGACTTTTGCGCAGAGCTCATTGATGCTGCTCAAACTGGCGCTCATTCCTGACCTGGAATGGAAGGCGTTGTACAGATCCTGGTCATCATTGTTGTCTTCCTCGTCGCTAATTCCACCTTCTTCACTGCTATATACACTATACAGTGAAACATCATCCTTTTCTTGGCGTTCAGCTGGCTTCTCAGGCTCAAAAAAGGTCAGCACTACAGAAAGGGTGCTCCCAACTTGGAAGCTTTCCTGACTTTTGTTGTCTTCCTCGTCGACAACTTCGTCGTCCGACAAATCCGCCTCAGTTGCTCGTAAAAGATCGCGTTCAATGTTTCTTAGATTGGTTTTGATTTCTTCAAGGCACGCCAGTTCTCCTAAAATGTCGTCTTCGTTGTCAAATGAAGCCAATGGAACGAGTAACTTGATTATGTCTTGGTTTTCGTGATCTACATACTGAAAGAGTGGATCGGACTCGTAAACTTCTTCTGCCGTAGTGCAGAGGTCGTCTTCTTCAAAGGGATTTTGATACGTATGTATGCTGTCGGGGCCTGGTTCTTTGATAGACGAAGAGTCCAGCATTCCATTTGCAGTTAAGTTTTCTGTGTCTTTTACTTTTTCCTCGTAATGCCCCTTTCTTGTAAATCTTTTCTCGAAATTTTTAAATTCTGTCATGAGTTCTCTGTAGAAGTTCCTCAAATGTTCTTCGATATATTCACGTAGGGCAATACTGATAGCTCTTTTTCTTCTAGATTCCCGAACTTCCTTATACGAAGTATTGAGGATGCTGAGGAACACGTTCAGTAAAAGAAAGGCAATTGTCACTGAATACAGAAACATGTAAATCGGACCAAGAACTTTGTCAACCCTTTGAACTTTTCTCACTTGCATTGAAGTTCCCAGAAGCTTCTGAAGGACGATACTTAAGGACCCCACAAATGTGGAATATGGTTCAATGTTTTTCCCAAATATAAGCATCCCAACTTGCGTGAACGCCATGAGTACAATAAATAATACTACGTAGAACGACTGTAAGTTTTTGGTAGAATGTTTCAACGTCTCCATAAGTTGCCCAATATGATTATTAAACCGCAAAAGCCGAAGGAACTTAATTGTCATGATGAATATAACGAAGGACAGGAGGTAAACCTCCAGGTTTGACCACAAGGTTATAAAGTCAGTTGTGGTTGATTTAAAAGGATTCTCGTGGACTCCTTTGATGAAATCACTGACGTATTTCTCTTTGAAGAACAATGTCCCCATTGCAAGCAATGCTGAGGTCATCAGCAGCAAGTCCAACCAGCTCCAGAAAGACAAAAAGTAGGCACAACCTTTTTTATACACTTTGAAAAACTCGAGAGCGAATAAGATGGTGACGATCAACACGAACAACAGCTGGCATGTCTGGTATACTCCTTTGAATCCAGGATCCGTGGCACCATATACTGTAAGGGGCTCTACGCGGATTGCTGGTTTTAGCGCCCCTGTAGGCAATCTCTCAAAGAGAATCTTGGCTACGCCGTACAACAGCGTTGCTGGTTCAAAGACAGTGAATTCTGTGAAAATCACCGCAGTTCGATTATCAATCCATCGATTCTTCTTCAATGACTTCACTACTTTTGTTGCACTTTGATTGTTGTATCCCAAATCCGCCACGTATCCCCCACCGCTGTAGCTCGCGTACGTTCCCTTATGTGCAAGAGCGTTCAATGTTGCCGCATCTTGGTACCGCCATGGACGAGGGCAAGTCTCTCTTAGGTCGTAGGATGTTTTAAACAGTGTTACATTTGGTACGGAACTCCAGTCTGCCTTATGGTACTTAGTAACGTATTCATTTTCAGGCTCGTAGTAGGGGAGACATCTTGTGAAGTGAGAAATGAAAGCTGGGTAGTGTTCAGTCGTCATGCATTCAACTAAAAGGGAGAGAAAAATCGTTTCAAACGCGGAGGAAATCATACTACAGTAAATATAGTATAGTATCCAAATTTTGGCGGCGCATCCATCGAGTATTCATAATTCAATGGGCACATTTTATATAATGACCATGTCATTAACATCTTATCTGCACATGATCAGAACGTTCATTTCCGACCGACTCCGATCATCCCCAACCCCCTCCGATTTGTGCTACCTGCCCCGCCCCCTCCCCACCCGAACATGCGTTGCACTATGCTTCCACATGATCATTGTTACTCATATTGTTAAGGACCTTATTTTTGAACACTGATTCTTTGTCTAGAACAGGACGTAAAATAGCTTGTCCAAAAGAAGTGTGAAAGTTTCCTCACCTGTTTTGATTCTTAGTTGACGAATGCGTGGCATACCAACAAGATAAAGATCTTTATTTCGAATAAAGCCCTCCTCATAACTGAATGGTTTGCCGTTGTACCATGTAGCGTTGTAAAGACCAGGGATGAGAGAACGGTCTGTCCAGTTCCAAAACCCACTGATATTCCTCACCTAAAGACAAGAATAATGGCAGATAAATATTTAAACATTCAGTTTATATGATACAAGGGTAGACAACAAGGTCATCTTGTTTGATTGATGGTGTTGAAACCGTATGGTCGAAAGAGGATTTGCTTATACTAAATAGATGGGTACTACTAAGATGTCATGATATGGGTGGGGTAGCGTTTTGATGAGACCGATAAGGGTTCTACTACTCAAAGAGGGTATAGGCCTTGTCTGTTAAAAAAAGTTCGATGGATATTTCCAGGAACATTTGATCTACAAAGGACATAAGCATGAAGGTTCCAGTGGGTGTGGTCTGGCCCAAAAAGGGAACCAGTTCAGTTTTTTTGGACCCGGAGAAAAACCCTGGAAGCAAGGAGAGAGGGCGAACTGACGTGACAATTTCCAGTCACATGAGGCACCTCTTCCGAGAATCGAACCCGGGACCACAGAGTTAACAGACTGATACTGTTGCTCTAGTTCAGGCAAAACTCACCCTGTCATAACCTTTAATCACATGCAGTATTTCTTGCTTGATGTCAAATCTCGTCTTCTTCCTATTTCCATAGCACACAATAAACAACAAGATGGCAAATAAAACGTAGGTAAAGATTTCCATAAACATTCGAGCAGTCTTGAAGAGCTTTTTCCTTGCCAGTCGAGCCTTTTCTAATTCTTCGCCCTTGAGTGGCGTTACGGTTTTGTCTTTGAGTTTGTTTTTCCAACGTGGAGAGCCACGAGCTTTTTCGAAATTGGGAGGCTTCTTTAATAACAAGGCAAGCAATGATGCCAGTAGAATCACTTTGATTGGTTGGGTAAAGAAGATGTCTTGTATGAATGAGACGAGGATTGATGTTAGCCATTCATTTGCAGTTTCACCGCCCCATGAAAGACTGTACAAGATGATCACCGTGGCAGAAGCAACGGAAGTCCCAATGCACAGAAACCATCCCAAATAAACAAACCCATGGCGTAAACCTTGACTTTTAGCCTTTTGACTTGTGTTGCCTGGCATGGACTGGTAATCACCGGGGTTATTATCTTTTGGACGTGCGTTCCTGAATATCGTAACAATGATTGCATTTACAGGGATAGCAATTAACGCGCTCTGGAGACCAATCTTGATCTGCGTCCAACTGACTTTTAGGGGACCAATTTGGAAAGTATCATGTACTTTGTTGCCAAACTGGTAGAACATGGCATTGGTTACCATGGTAGCAAAGATGATTGACAGACAGCAAGACAGTCTTTGCACTCGTGTAAATGTTGATTGAGGAGTGCGCATGAACACCGAAGCCCAGAGATGGCCATCTGCTAAACTATTAGATGCTCTGGAATGGAAGACATTTGTAAAGCCTTGAATCTCTTTCTTCTCCGCAGCTCGCACTTCTGTCTCAATCTCCCCACTTCCCTTCTCAAGTGCAAGCCATTTGTTTGTCAAGAAGATCCACTGCGCTTCTTCTTGGTCATCTTTAACAATTACTTGACTTAGAAACCATGATGGATTAGTTCCACTGTTATCGTGCCAAATTTTGATTTTGTACAAATGTCCAAGAGATTTTGGTAAATACAACAGGAACGTGTTGATGCTGCCTCGTGCGAAGAATTGCTTGTCCATGGTGGAGTCGTTCAAGTTTATGGCATCTGTGTAACCATTTTCTCCATACAGGATGATCCCTACGTTGGCCGTAGTTCCATTACCTCTCCATAGACCCGTGACCACAGAAATCTCATACAAATAGTCACCGCAGTCTGATAAGTAGACATTGGGGATGGCCTGGAAGAAAAAGCAGATCATCGTTATAGCCCATTCATGTCATAATTATGATGTCAATAGCGCAGATTTCATATGAATTGAACCGTTACGAACTGTGATGATGTCAATAAGGTGACATCTCGTGTTCCGTTTCGTGACGTTGCTGTACCGTTATCGCAACGCTTTCCCCCCCCCCCCCCCCCTACACACACACACACAGTTATATGAAATCGCCTCTGTCCTTATAATCTCTATTATGCACTATTTATGTTCAACTCTAAGTCTCTGACAATAAAATAATAGCGACATTTAACTGTATAGATACCTTGAGCTCGTCCTTCTTGTCAGCCCTTCGTGCGAATACCAGTGCTATAAGATAAACCAAGACAATTGCAATGACAGTTGCCATGACTACAAAGTCTTCTGCTTTGGGATTCTTTAGTGCTAGCAATACTTTGTCAAAATCAATAGGGTTGGGCTCTATAAAGAAGTCGCCACCAAATGCAGACAGGTGGTTGCATAGACAGTGGATTGTTCCCTTGGTAGTCTGCGGTCCTGGCTGCAAGAAATAAACCATCCTACTATTAGCTTATTCTACACACATTCTTGTCACTGCTCCTTCCTGTCTTTTCAGTAACTCGTTGAACCTATGCATAATGGGCGTTCATTTTCCTTCAATCGTCCCCTAACATCCATCTATCCATTCATTCGTCGATCTACCCACTCATGCATTTATTTTTCGTTCTATCTATTCTTCGCCATTAGACGTCCAACCGTCAATCTGCAAATCTATCCCTTCCATTTAGTTGTTCATCAATATTGTTTCGACTCTCTTCCAATACAGACGACATCCTTTTTATGACACGACACCCCCTAAATCAAGGCACGCGACCGGCTATTTTGGGTACGGCACCCCTATAAGGCGAACAAATGTTTTTTCACATGATAATTACGGGTGCCGTGCCAAAAATGGTTGGCCCGCCTGCTCAGAAGTAGGGGTACCGTGCCATAAAAAGGTTGTAGTGTAAAACGGGGTTGTGTACATTCAAAACCAGTTACCTTACACCCATAGTCTGTCCATTTCTGTTTCACTTCTGACCAGTACAGACACGAAGATGACGAAATTGACAAGGTATAATTCACATCGGTAGTTGCATTATACTCGGGTATAACAAGTTGTGTTGGAATAGGTGCAGTTGGTGGATCTTTTACTCCAACGCAGGATCTCTTCTTTCTTCTTCCTAATCCACATTCTCTTCTGAACCGTTGAAGAACCTCTGAGTTCCTTTTCGTTGTATCTAAATATCTTATGCCAACGTAGTGCTTCCCGATTGTTCCAGTTAACTTGCTAGAAACATTGAGTGTGTACGGATCTGCGCTACAGTTTGTATACTCCCCTGTACTGACTTCTAAACTGCGACAAGAACTGAAATCTGGGATGGTTTTAGTATAGTTGTACTCCCATGGCAAGGGTCTCTCCAAGGCCCTGACAAACACTTGTAGCCTCTTTCCATCAATGGGCTGTAGTCGAATTATCGCGACTGTGTGGCTATGCTTTATGTTGAAGGTATGGTACCGTAGCTTTGATGTATCGGAGATATTGCTTGTTGGCTTGACAAAGTTTTCTTCGTCCGGAAGAACCACGGAAGGGGTGTCCTCTGGAATAAAGATGCCAACTGGATCTTTGAGATTTGATATTTCAAGGTGTTTTCCTTCGTTGTAAAGGTTGATGTCGATGGCCCAAGAGTTGATGAGACTTGCTGATTTGTCCCATGTAAATGGATTGTCGGTAAACATAATGATCTAGAAAGGTAAAAAATACTCGTAAATATATACTGACATATACAGTCAGTTCGAAATAGAGTTTCCCAAATTTGGGAAATTTACGAGGTGGAAATGTGCTTTTCGGAAGGATAACTACCTACAAAAATATGCACAATCGTGGAAAATAGGATAATTTTGGCGCCAAAAATCCATGCATGAGCCAGATTGTACCTGTGCCAGACAGATCCCGCATCTCGTAATTTCTAGATACTTCTTTAAGATAGCTAGGAATTCGATACAACTGAGAAAGTGCTACAGACGTAGTGCTTCCTTTAGTTTGCTAAAACTAACCTTCGATTGGACTGCCGGAAGAGAACTTCCATTTTGGCTGTCAAAGATGGGACCCAGTGACGGGAACTGTACATCTCTTCCAGATTTGGACTTCATCCGTCGTCCAGACATTTTTCGTAACATGGCTGGCGAGTTCTTCGAGACGATCATTGAAAGAGTTTTTGTACTAAAAATACTGGGATCCTCGTCCATTTGCTTGATGGTCAGAAGAGAATCGCCAATTTCTCGCAGGTCCTTCAAAGCTCTTTGTGCGTTTTCTTTATTCTGAAATTTGTACAATTAGGATAGTTTAGTTAATTATTGACAGTCATGTTTTGTTTGTGATATTTGGAATAATACAGTTGAACCATTATTCATCGGTAACATTGGGAAATTAAAAATTGCCGCGGAAAGTTACTGGCTACTATCGGAAAAAAATAATGAGAAATCGTTTAGACAACATTTTTCTGGGGTTTAATTTAATGCTGATTCCAAAAATAGAAAGAAAATAGGGTGTCCCGCGGTCGTTTTCAAGATAATCAGCATTGAATGGATGCCATCCGCAAGTTCCGCCATCATGAAAATGACATAACAGCGCGAGCTCTATTCAAATCTGGTTTAATATCCATGGTTTTCACAGTATAGATTCAACCCTGAGTTAGCGCTAATCGTCTTTTGAACAACTGAGACGTTGGCCGTTTTATTATAATTCCTGGACATTAGTAATAAACGTATTAAGTAAGATGTGTACCCACGTTTTCTACAATTCCCAGTGTTTCATAAAGTAAACTAACCTTCATCATTTGCATCCTCTTCAAGTCATCCATCCCAGGAACAAAACGAATGGCTTGGGAAAACGACTGTAAAAGGTTTCCAATCCCTGTAATAAAGTTTTCGGTAGCACTCACTTCGAGTTCAGTCAGCACGTTGGCACTACGTATTTTGTCCAGTAGGAAATCTTTGGCATTGTTTAGCATATCCAAGGCCTTGATCTGAGACAAAACAATAGGAATATCGATTATCTAAAACCATCCATCTAAGTCCTAAAGAATGCACCTGCTCATTCACACTCGCTCACACCGATAACGTCGTGGAGTGTCCATAGTGTGTCTTGAAGACTTTCTATCAAGTGCCCTGTCTGCATCAAGACTTACAGCCTTATCGTACGGTTTCTTATGCCGCAAAGTCTTTTCATTCTTTGATCTCATCCCGCTGGGACTTCTACTTTCCTATGGCGGGGTAGGGGCAGGGATTTACTAATAAACTCGAAGCAAATGTGATGAAAGACCGCGTAGCACTGAGATCGAATGAAGTGAAAGTTTGAATGAAAGATACAGTGCTAGAAGAGAAATCCCACCAAGGAAACCTTCCGAGCAGTGATCCTACGGTCTATTGCAGAGTAAAAACTTCTCTGACCACGATTGAGATTCGAACTCACGACCCCTGGATTTGTACGCCAATGCTCTACCAACTGAACTACGAGGTCAACTGTCTTTTCTTGATACAGTTGTGGGTATAATAATAAATCGCTTTCCTTTCAAGATTTTGGAATAATGCACAGTGGGAGAGGAGTTACCTGTACGTTATCTGTCATTTCGTTTGGGTTTCCTGTGGCAAGATTTACCACCGTTAATACTTGGGTTGTTTCCTGCCAGTTTTTAGTTTTCTGTATTCCCAATTGATCAATGATTTTGTCTTTCAGCTTTGAAAAGAAAGCATATGTTATTAGATGTGCTTACGGGAGTAAACTCTTTTAAGGGAAATCGCTTGTGCGTAGACGAGATCAGAAATACTGTAGGCGCGATCCAGACATCTCTCTTCTTATTCGCCTAAGCTAAGTTAAACCAAACGTTTTTTTAAACGAGTAAGCAATTGTTGTCGATAAAATCATGCTCTTTGATGTTTGGTAACTGATGAATGGAGTGATTAAAACAGTGTGTTGTTGTTGTTGTTGTTGTTGTTGTTGTTGTTGTCGTTGTTTGGTTTTCTCTCTTCCTTTTTGGAAATGGTATCAAAGATTTGATCCTGTATATATTGTCTCCTTTATTCCACAAAGATATTTGTCTGGTAAATTACCTTCTTAGCGATGCTTGGTGTTACTCCAACTTTTCTACGCAAATCTTGCGTTTGATTTCCTTCGTTGTCAATGACGGAGAGTAGCGAAATAGCCACTTCATTAGCTTTCCTTGTGTTGTTTTTCCCAACCAGATTCGCCAGCTCGTTATCCTTGTTGTTGACTATGTTGAAAATTGTTTCTGATATGTCTTCGTAGTCGGAGACTTTCACCTTTGAATAAAAAATATATTTTGAATAGCATATTCTTTTCTTTATGTACGAAACTTTAAAAATGGGTCGATCGTGTTTGCTTAAGATAACTTATGGTTGGGTTATCTTTCTATGAATATATTGAACTTTGACAATATAATCGATTGACAATTACCATTATCATCATCATCATCATCATTATTATTATCTTTATCACTATCAGCTTAATATTCAGATAAACATTTTTATTTTTAACTGTTTATTTATTTGTTTGTTTATGTATATACATTTATTTGTTTGTTTATTTATTTATTTATTTATTTATTTATTTATTTATTTATTTATTTATTTATTTATTTATTTATTTATTTGTTTGTTTGTTTGTTTGTTTGTTTGTTTGTTTATTTATTTATTTATTTATTTATTACGATTTACATCTGTCAAATTGTTACAAGGGGAGGCCAATCATTTATCAGGGCCGCCAACAATCCTTAAGTTGTTTTGGTTGTTTCTCAAAGCGTGCGCTATTTACAATCATTAAAATTGTTTTAGTCAACATGCAATCGTGCGTGTCCGTTAAATTCACCGAAATTTAACAGTTCCAATAAATACCGCGCGCGTCGAGAACCAAGACCCAGAACCGTGTGTTATTTTTGTATAGACAACACTATACTACCGTGTAATATTTCTGAAAGAAAGACAAGTCTGCATGCTGCTTATCTGTAGTATGATGTCTGACGATTGTTAACTCACCACCGTCTTTAGGGTTATCATCACAAAATCACCAGTGGTATCGTGAATTCGCACTTGCACAGCGATCGAGTCATTGTCCTCCTTCACACCACGTGGCAGCCTCGTGGACACGTTGGGCGAGGAGCCTGTACTAATGATGACAATATTTGTGGAGCGTTTGTACCTAAACTCAAAATTCAACGGCCCATCTTCGTCATCCCACTTCCCGCACGTTACAAAGAACATGGTTGACATCGCTTTGCCAGTTGACGGTGTAAGCTCACACCCTTTGGAATTGGACGCTGCAGGCTTTGGCAGTGAATTCAGAATCAGTGTCATCTCAGCTTCTTCTTGAATAATTTTCCGATTTACAGTCAAAGTTATTATTGCTCTCAGTTTGATTCTCTGGTCCCTAGTTCTCTGGTCTCCAAAAAATTGTAAATTTGTTATGATCAAACGGCTTCGACGTTTTAAGCCTTCAATGAAGTTGTTGAAGTGCTCTACTCTTTTCCACCATGATCCATTTATTACGTTTCTTTGTTCTATGAACGCCTTCCATTTGTAGCTGGTAATTGTTGGGCATTCTTTACCAATACACTTTGTGTCAAGAATGAGATTTTTGGTTTGGCTTACCTTTTTGGATTGGTTACAATTTCTAACGCAACTGTGGAAATAAAAGACAAAATAATTCCTTTCTGTTATCTATTTTGATACATGTCTTTAGAAACTCCTGTGCATAATACATAATGTATAATTACATAATGCATTATATTGAGGAATTAAGGTCCATAATGACGTTAGTATAGTGTTTACAAGTACATGCACAGTAAACAAATCACAAAATAGACTGTATGGTAGTGGTGTAACTGTTGTGTATGAAATCACTGGTTGATGAGAAAGTATAACAGGAACCCTCTTTGAAGGTCTTTACTGACAATGACAGTAATCTACGTGCATGCGCAGAAAACACAGTCATGAAAACAGACAGTAGATGGTGGTGTGTTGGTGTTGTAACTTGTGTATGAAGTCACTGGTTGATATTAAAGTATAACAGGAACCCTCTTTGAAGGTATTTATGGACAATGACAATGTCTACAGGAGCATGAGCAGTAGACGCAAACGTCGACATTGATAGATGGTGGTGGTGATGGTGTGTTGGTGTTGTAACTTGTGTATGAAGTCACTAGTTGACATGAAAATATAGCAGGAACCCTCTTGATGGTCCTTATGTACGATGTTTAAGTGCATGCACAGTAAACACGACGTCACAATAGACTTGGTGGTGGTGGTGTTACCGTTATGTATGGAGTGACTTGGTTGATAAAGTATAACATGAACCCATTGGGGAGGATGTCGATGGCATAGTGTTTGAAAATGCATGCGTTGTAGACAAAAATGTCAAAGAACACAGACTAAATGGTGTTGTAATGTTTGCGGTATTATGAAGCCGATAAATAGTACCATTGTCCAAGCTTACCTGATTCTAAAGAAAATTGATGGGTCGATTCGTAACTTATGATGCGCTGCTTTTCTTCTTGATCCTTTGGATACGACCAACGTAAAAATATAGCTATATTTGGATTTCATGCGATTTATATCAACTTTTAGAACAGACTGATTTGATGACAAGCGACCAGGTCCATACCCAAAGCATCCATCGTCAGTAAATGGTCTTCCAAAGTGAATGTCTGCGGGAATGGACCTAAAGAACTTTTTCCTGTATCGGTAACGGAATCGGTAGCGCTGTCTTCTTCGAGCAGCAAACTGTGCGTAAGTGAAATCATCTTCGCGTTTGCAGAACCACGTGTAGGTTAAGTTCCCTTCTACTTTACCAACTGAAATGTCTGGATCATGAGAGCTTGAACCATCCAATGAAATCATGCTCTGGCCTTTTTTGACTTTTTTTGGACCGATGATTTTGGCCACTAGGGGTAGACGTTCGACTTTAACAAGTCCAAACGAAGATACTTCAATCTTCTCTGTTTTTGCGACGTAGCGAACAAAAACCAGAGACGGTGGAAGCTTATGTCCTGGGATAGTGATACTGTGACCAGCGTCGTGCGAGAGTGGGAATAAAGGTGAAAAAGTGTTGCCTGATTCATACATGGCGGCCGCTTCCCATCGCCAATAGGTTTTCTTGAAGACTTTACATCGATATTGGACAGCAGCTTGAACACTGAGGTTGCCACTTGTGTAAATGCGTTTTACGCCCGTTAGGTTTTTACCCAAGTTGATGTTGACTTTAGGAGATGAGCATTGGTAACTCTTGTCAACTGAAAGAACGATGGACAATAATCAAATTTTGATCAAATTTCTAAAGAAATAAAGGTTATGCTTATGAATTGTAGTACAATCTACAAGTAACTGACTAACTACACTGTAAGTTTACAAGCAATTTCATGTAGCAATTGTTGGCATATAAGTACTCAGCCAGCAACTTTTAATCTGTCGTATTGCTGAGTCGCACGGCAGCCATCTTGGATGACGTCAACAACAACAAATGTTCGTTATTCTACCTTTATCTTTCATTTTCAAGGGAATGATTGAAATTCAGCAATAAATGAAAATCAATATGCGATTTTATTTGACGTTTGATCGTTCCTTTTTTTAATCATTCCTCTATGTGCGTAGTGTGTGTGTATAGAGGCTTATGATTCGTAGAATGTTCTGTAAACTTGAATGAATAAGTGATTATCACTTATTAATTCAAGATATATGTATCTTTACTATTTCTAAGTATTCTGTAAACTTACGTGGATGATGAAAGAACAAGTGTTTTGGGTCGAGAAAAACCTTTTCCCTTTCAACTTTGGCTTGAAGAACAGATTCAAGGTATTCAGTGATGTTAGGCAAGCATTGGATTTCCACTTCGGCTTCTGTTTGCAGAAATGTTTTTTCTTCTGGCTTCCCCCATGGACTACAACGAAACAACAAATTTAGTTTTTAAGTAATTTTTGGTATTGAATGGCATCGTATTTTGTTTTCAGGCAGTTCTATTTAATTCCCAGCATAGTCAGTGTTTTTCCCCAAAATAAAAATACATCAATGGGAGCAGAAGCAGCAACTTATGCAGAATCGCTAGTGAAAACAAGGCCTATTTTAACGTTAGTGGCTAGGGTTTTTCAACATGTTTTTGCAAACAAGTCAAATTTGTAAAACTTAAGTTACTTACTTGAAGCGAAGTACTTTTGCAGCCAAGAATCCAGGAATGTCTCTTGAAAGAAACGCAACCTAGAGAAAAATGATTAAAAAGGATTGTGCGTGAATACTAAATTTTCCTCTTGGCGTTGTCTTATTGCTGTTGTCAGTTTCCACGTCCTCCTTCGTGTTTCTCGAAAGTGATTTGGCCAATAAGGGAACTCTCCTACCTATAGGTGGTGGAGTATGGTGTACAAACTGGCACAAGAAAACAAGAAAAAGACTGCATAAAGGACATCCCAACTGATAATCATCCGGACCATAATTAGTGCATCGATAGAAGTGCATGCACAAAAGAACGAAAGAAATCACAAAAAGGATGCACAAAAAGAGCTCTTGTACATTTTTTGCACTTTTATTACAATCAATGAAATTTGGAAGATTTTATAGAATGATGGATAAATATGTACCTCATGTTGGATGTCAGCAGCTAAGCTGATATAATCCACACTTGTCGATTCTAAATATGACCTCATGAATGGAAAGCCCATTGGTGAAACCATGGCTTGGATGCGATAACCTGTTAGAGTAATTACAAGTTAAGAAAACGATGGAAACATGCCGGGGCCTACCTATGCACTTACATAAGAATCTAGGGCTTAAAATAAAGCCTGGTTTTACGAGCGACTGGAGCAACATATTCAGACTCAGTGACCCATCATTTCTCACCTAGGTGAGAAATGCACCACCGAGTCTGCGGATGTTGCTTCTGTTTCTGCTTCCGTCACTCGTGAAAACCAGGCTTAAATGAGGGACCTATACGTTGCTGTACACTATCAGAGATAGTGTTAAACAAACTTAGTTCAAATCGATTGTCACTTTCCATGTTATAAAACGACAAAGTTGATTCCGACGACGAGGCTTACACATTTCTTCGCGAAAGCATTTGCATTTGGATTTCACCAGAATATCCCCACTGTTTACGTTGTTTCCGGGAGTACTTACCTGGTTTGCAGCCGTATAGCTCCATTCGTAGAGCGATGTTATTGTGCCATTTTATTGGATATAGTGTAACAGAGGATGCGATGACTGGAATGGGAAAACCATTGAACTTTACCGATGTACTGTCATTGTTACCAATAAAAAGCTGGAAATGAACACAAAAACTATCAATAATTATATGAACTTCAAGCCGTGACCTCATTTGTGATCACGTGACTATATTCTCTTGATTAGCTTTTGTTGATCAATAATTGCATACCTTTTTGGTATAATTGAAATCTCTAAGGGTCGAGTAGTCATTCCCTGATGACGTCATAATGACGTATTCGGTGATCCATTCTTGAATGCTCTCGTCCCCATACCCCTGCGTCGCTATTCCAGTCACGACCCACTTCTCTCCCAAATCCACCATAATCCATGAGTTATTTGTGAAGTTTGGATCAGCACGGTAGCCTGTATGCTGGTGAAGTCGTGCTAAATGTGCACCATAGTTCGTGAAGTCGTCGTTGTACGCTGACAGGGCTTTTATTTTGATATCCGGGATGCTACCATTTGCTATTCCAATAGGCTGACCACATATTTCTAAGATAAACGAATAAGTAATTTAATTCAGGTTTTAGTGTACGGAAAAATTTACGTTTCAGGGGTGGATTTAGAGGGGGAGGGGTGATGAAGATGTACACTTCCTTCAGAGATGACTTTGGACCATTTTTTTTCTTGACACCTTTTCAAAATATCCTCTGGACGGTTTTCCGATTTCTATAACGCTATAACTCTAATGAAGGATAATCGTAGATCCGCCTCTGGGATGAAATCACGGGTCCAAAATAAGGACATCCATGCAAGGCTAGTTCGATTCTGTGCATTTTCTTGCGTTGCATACAAAGAAGTTTCAACAGTAAATGTATGCATCGGATAAATGGCGTTGACGGAAAATGCTGACAGTTGTACAGAGGTTTTATATAAAGTATAAATGTGTGGTTAGATCAGTAATGGCGGGGGCTGGCCGTTGTGGAAAGGTAACCGTTAGATTATTTGTTGTATTTTGTTTTGTTTTTTTGTTTATTTCTGTTGTGGTTTTAGTTTTGTTTTTTGTTCTGACTAGTAGTTTTTTTTTATTTTGTTTTTGTTTTTTGTTTTCTTTGTTTATTTCTTTGTTTATTTATTTATTTATTTATTTATTTATTTATTTATTTATTTATTTATTTATTACTTTATTGCTGCGAGCGAAGCGAGTAGCCTCCTATTCGGAACACAGTGTAATCTGTGGATGTCACTAGACGAGCATGCGATACATACGATCAGCGGTTCAAGTCCATACCGTATCGAGAGTCGATTCAAGGATGTCACTAGACGAGCACGCGATACATTCGATCAGCGGTACAAAATTTTTGCATGAATAGCTGTTGACAGACAAATTAAAGGTCTTTACTACTGCGGCTTGTTGAACTACAGGCAACCAGTGTACGGTTCGAGGTGCGTCTTGTTAAAAAGTTTATTAACGACAACATGTCAATCGCTCTTACTGTAGCGACAGCTAATCTAAATGTCCTTTTTAAGCCGATTTTGGGCTCCCTTTTACATGGGCACGAGTGAACGCACGAGTGCGTCTAGTTCAATATTGAAGGTCAACTAGCAGTGTTCGTCACACAACGCACAGGAGATAAACAAGAAACATTTGATATATCAGACAAAGCGGTGTACTTTCGTAAGTTTTAGGGGAACAGTTCTGCTAACGTGGATACACCAGCTGTTTTTTGCTCGCAGCATTTCACTTTCTATTAGAAATAGCTAGTTTATTCATTTTCCTTTGTAAATTGTTCGTAAAGTATTCTGCTAAAACTTGGATGTTATATTTATTATGTTTTCCTAAACAATATTTCTACAGAAAAAATGGCGAACATTAAAATCCTTGAAAACACACCCGCCTTTGGCAACGAAATCACATAAAACAAGTCTACTGAAATGTGACTAAGTAGTATTAATGCAAAAAATACGAGAGTCGAGAGGATCCAGCAAAAAGCTGACGCCGATTTAATTAGAACCTTTGACGAATTCTACTTACAATCTTCAATTTGATTGTTAAAATCTAAATGTAGCATGTCTTGCTCACGTGCTCAGCGTCACAAAAACTGTTTTGAAATATTCAATGTACATAACAATGCTAGCTTATCTCTTTAATTTCGAAGGCCAAGGTCTGCTAATAAATAAGACTAACATCTTCCTCAATGTAGCTTTCAGAATTAATTGACATTTGGAAAGTGGTACCGACTGACGTGAAAAATCCCGCCAAATCAATTATCATGTTAATTAGCGGCAAATTAGTGACCATACAGTCATATAATTCTTAATTAAAAAGGGTTTTATGAAAGAAAGGTTTCAATTTAACCTCAAAAATTGATAAAAAGGACGTTTGTACCACTTTTACATTAAAAACATCTTAGATGCGTAGGAAGGGAATCTTTCATTTCTATAGTGCGTAATAACACGCGTATAATCGCACGTAACATAGTTGCTAACTAATCGTAATAGTTTTTGCGGAAAACGTTATCGAAAATTAAGCACAATTTACATTTTGAAGTCTACTGGCTTCTTAAATAGCTAATGCAGTCGGAAATAAAAAGCTATTACTATTTTGGATTTACGTGCAGTCGTAAATAAAGTTCCGATCCGAACACTTTTTGAAGTCGGGAGAAACTCAACGCGCTCGTCCTTAATCAATGATTTTGACGTGAAGCCTAAATTCTGAAGTTACCGGAAGCCGGTTCAATCGAGAAAGACTTCCCTGTTTTGAGGGTTTCTACAATTAAATTATCAGAAATACGGAGAGTGGAAAAGCAAAAAAGAAAGAACATTGAACATAGACAACAAATCGTATGAAGATTATTAGCAGCTACTAAATTTAGCGATTTCTAGCGGAAGAGTTCATTAATTTTGCGACGGTCTGGCCGGAAAATAAAGAACTTTTATAAGACTCCTCACAAATACTCATTCTAGAGAGTATATAATTTAGCGATTTTAATTTGAAGACCACGCGATTTAAGTGGTTCGCAGCGGTTTACATGATCACTGACTGCTAGTCATCTATACTTTTCGTCTTAGGAATTGGTCAGCTTGTCCTAGACTGATTTAAAGGGCTTTTACACCAGTTATCAGGCGTCAATCAAAGTAAATTTTCCGTAAAATCGGAGCCGGTTTCTGTGTTGTTTGTACGGAGTAATATTAGCTCGTATTAAATGTATCTGTAAGAAGATTGGAATTTTAAAGTTAAAGTGTATGGTTCGCACGATCAGAATTAAGTTTCTGCGATTTTCGTGCGGAGCCAGTTTGCCCGTTTTGAAGAGGTTTTCTCATGAAAATTCTGTCAGCAGAACAAGTCACATCAATAATTCACATTCCTATTTGCGTCTTTATTATTATTGCCTATTGCTGGGTTGCATGTGACGTCATGGCAGCCATCTTGGATGAACTTCAACAAAAGATTTCTCATTAGCGTTTATTGTTTGTTCATCCAACATGGCTACCGGTTCTTTGTCTTTTGATTTCCGAAGTCGGTTATGGATGAAACCAAGCAATATGTCCCGTCTTTATGGGCGATTTTCTGGTTTACGTTCAAATCGACACAGACCTTTTAGTTTTGTTTACTTGAACTTAAAGCCGTTGTTGTAATTATAGTATGATATTAACCAGCGAGATCTGGATAAATTTCGATTTTTAATTTCCTAGGAAATCTTTTGCACTTGATAATTGGATGGGATAAACTGGTCTCCCAGGAAGCCGACGGTGCGCTCTTTACCTCCTCTCTCTCCATCAGTGTTCCGTTTAAGTGTATTTATAGCTTCTTAAAGCTACACAGAATGGAAGAAAGTCGAAACAAGAGTGATATCATTGCATGGGAATCGAACTCGGGACCTCTCGTATCAGAGAGCCGCCCCTAACTACTGGCTGAGCTAGACATATATAGCTTGATATATATAAGAATAAAAGTTTGCATGGGAAGTACCTATGCTCTCAAACCATAGGAAAGTGGCATATATGGGAAAGTCGAACGCAGTATAAAACATATATATTATAAAAGTTTGCATGGGTAGTACCTATGCTCTCAAACCATAGGAAAGTGGCATATATGGGAAAGTCGAACGCAGTATAAAACATATATATTATAAAAGTTTGCATGGGAAGTACCTATGCTCTCAAAGCATAGGAAAGTGGCATATATGGGAAAGTCGAACACAGTATAAAAAATATATATGTAATAAAAGTTTTGCATTGGTAGTACCTGCATTCTCTCGAAGCATAGCAAAGTGACATATATGGGAAAATACAACAGTATAAAACATATATATAATAAAAGTTTGCACGGGTAGTACCTATGCTCTCAAAGCATAGGAAAGTGGCATATATGGGAAAATAATCTTGAAAAATAACACTTTTTGAGGAGAGCACTTCAACGTAGCACGGAAATTCCGAGTTAGCTTTCAGTCGAGTATAAAAGTTTACTTTGAAAAAGGAAGTCGTCATTCAGATATTGCTTTGACATTGTTTGATGTCTAGAAACGACATAAATAAAGATTTTATTTAGTTCACCCTGCTCAAATACTAATGCCTATTGGTAAAATCCTAAGAAAATCATTTATTACCAATAATTTATCTTTAATCACGTGACCGGTTTTTTTCACTAGTATTTTGTTAATTGTTGTACGAACAACTTATTTGAACTGACTGTAACATAAGTGATCTCTCTCTAGTCAATATATCAGTTTTAAAATATTGACCGAGATATGAAAAACAACATTAATTAATAAAAAATATACCGGGACTTAAAAATACAACTCGGCGAAAAAATATTTCTGTGCTGACTGAGATATCGCGACTTTCTCATCGATGCAGGTCAGGAGAGAAAACTCTTGATCGGGAATTAAAAATGTATGTTTTTAAGTATATATAAAGAGAAGAAGGAACGTCATTTGTACTCACCAGATATTATTTTGATCGATGGGAACTTCATTCCAGCGACAAAGTCTAAAGAAAGCATGAGAATCAAAAACCATACTCCTTGGGATGTCATTTTTGGTAATAATTTCAAGATGTTCCAGAAGTTCGTCTTCTTGACTAATATCAGTTCATGTAGTAGTTAAAAGGTAATTTGTAATGGCGTTATGATGTTAGCTTGATGGTCAGGATTGTATAATCATCTCACGAGCTAACACGCTGAGTTTCCTTTGCGAGCGGTCATCTGAAATTTAGAAAAATAGAAAAAAAGATTGACGTCCACATATGTTCATTTCGTAGCATAACTCGAACTGTTAACATATTAATCAATTCTTTCAATGACCCATTAAAGTGAATAATGCATATGGACAATAAATTCTAATTTACTGCATTAGAGACGAGTACTTATAAAAAAATTCTGATGAATATTTAAATGAGTTATGTTTGTCACATAAGTTCGTGGAGAAGACACTCGTAGACTGAGTTTCAATTAGCTGTTCAGTAAGAGGTCATGTTAATAAGTATAATATGGACTGTCCAATCATGTGAGACCGTTATTAGTTGGAATGAAGGACATTTGCAAGAAGGAAAGAAAAAAATGGGAGTTGAAAGAGAAAATGAAAGTTGAAAAGAAAAATGATGAAAATAGTAAACAGTGAAATGATAAATAGAGGAAATTGAGTACGAATTTAAGACTTTAACAAGAGAACAATAGCAAATACATTGAAATGACATTGTAATATATCATGAGATGGAAGAATAAGAGAAAACTAACTGAAGAAATAATTAGAGTAATAATAATGTAAATAGAGAAAATTCGGAAGCAATGAAAAATATGACTGGCTAGAAGGCTGCTAAGCTCCTAATGGACCAAATGAAAACTAGACTGATGAAAATGGAATGTTAAGATTGCAAGAAAAGTAAAAGACGAAAAAATGATGACATCCCAAAAGTGAGTGTTAAAATTGCGTCGTTGACATCGTCCGATCTTACAGTTTTGTCACTCATTTTAGGGAAGCGTTTTTCTCAGTCTTTACTAGCAAAGAAAAGAGATCAAGAATTAAATAAAAAGAGAAATAGGAAGCGAAAAAAATGAAAGTTAAAACATGAGAAAACAATGACATGTAGTAAGATATAGAGTACAATTAAACGCTTGATACATCGCCTTAAGGCCATGATCATTCCCAAAACCATCCAATCTAACATCCAAAAGGTAAATATTTATCAGAACATCCATAAACAATTTCACACATCAAACCAAACACGTCCAAAAAAATCAATTTTGCCCAAACAGTTATATTATCATCTACCTTACAATGGCAATATCTCTCATACTATAACAACGGTTGACGAGATGTTTTCTATTTTTTTGATTCCATTAACTTTCACTTGACAAATTATCCCAATCATTTGAATGTCCGTTGGCAGTTAACTGGTTTCTGTAGATCCGCCAATGGGAAAGCGTTTTTCTTGAAAAAAAATGTGTTTTTACTGTGCTCAGCTTGCCGAAAGAGAAAGCAGGAAAGTACAAACGCCGACAAAACTGAAACGATAACAAACAAGTGTTTACAAGGTTGGTTGCCGGTATCTCATTATTTGCTAGAATACGCTAGTTCTTAATTCTATAAATAAGAGCGAGGTCTAACTTCATTTATTTTTATATTGTGTACATATACGTTCTAGAAGTTTAGAAAATTCAATTTCTAAGCAGAATTGAACATAAAGATTGATCCACGGGACGGCCAGTTGTTATCAATCTGCCAATATTACTCAGAAGACTTTTATTTGCTCTATTTCCTTTGCTTATAAATATGTGAACAAGATATCCTGATTGGATTTAGTGGGGGGTATGGCCAAGGACGTGACAACTTTCTTTCACCCGAAAACCGACAAATAGACAGACTGATTGATTTATATACTAAAAAAATGAAGTGAATGAACTACTAAACAAAGTCTTAAACTATGAATGAGAGTTAAGTTTATTTTGCCGAAATTTTAACGATTCCAATACCAATTTTTCCGTAACTTGAAAATTTCAATTTGAAAAATATTTAGCGCAAGATTTTAGATAAGAAGCGTGCTAAAATAGAGGACCAAAGTACAAGAGGCACGCAACAAAAAGAGATAGAAAGTAGTCAAGTTCAAAATAGAGCCAACATTCCTTTAGTCTTTCAAATGTCTCATTGGATATTCTTCTTACTACAGATAAATCTAAATTTCTGATTTTCTGAATCAAACGTATTAACCAAAGGTTGAAAACTAAAGAAATTCCAAATAATGATTTCATTTTGAGTTAAACTTCCAATTGTACTAACTGCCTAAACCGTGATGAGCTGCATGTCTACTTACAGTGCATCTTTGGAATCTTCGAGAAAGCAAGTCAACTGAGGCAGTACGATAGTACGTTGCCTTCTTCATAGAGTAAGTCTGCAAACCTAAAATATCCAACTACTTCCTTTACGCTTTTAGATTATTCCAATGTAATTTGACTTGGGTTTAACCCTATACTGGCCAGATTGTGCAGAATTGTGACTACTCGTGTGTCATGTTTGTGATCATTTCACTACACATTGTACTAGGGCTTACCAACCAGCGCTTTACGCTCGGCCGCAGCGATCACCGCAGTGGCGAATACAAATCATTTTTATTCATCATAGAAGCAAGCTGTTTTCGGACTTCAAGTATTCAATGAGTAGTATTGGTAACATCGAGGAAAAGAATGTTATCTCCCACATCGTACAGTCGTGCTAAGACATGTTCCTTTAAACAAAATGACGAAAAATACCGAGATGTAACTAGACTAAAAGCTATCTTTGATCAAAGGCAACCTCTCTAGAGCGACCCAAGTGGTACAGCATTACGTTCATGTATGTTTTTAAAACCTCAACATATCGACCAACCAACTCTTTCCAAAAACCATTATTTCTTGAAGGTGGGTGTTGTAGATTTAGATCAGTTTTAATGGAAAATGAACTTGACCTTGAAAATGGCGACCAAATCAACGCAGAAGGTTACAAATCTTTTGCTGTGTTTTATGGTCGTAATTCCTTTTTGTCTATATTTGCAGTCCAACGAGATAAACTACATGCTTGTTGTACATACAAGCCACAATTTTTTTTACGAATAGTTAAATCAATCACATGAATATTGACACATTGCACTTAAAAGGTTTTCAATTGTTTGCTATCGAAAAACGTTTCCAAGTTTTTCTTTTTCTTTAAGCCCTAGTTTACATAAAACCATGCCAAGATACAAATTTTTCAAATAAAAGTTAATTAATTTTGTTTTAAGTCGAAACATGCCATGAATAAGCCAATAGGATTTTAATTGCATTTGCATGGATGTCCCGCAAAGAAGTCACCCACACTGAGTTCTGAACGAAACAGTGTTTTACTTTTTTACTGTTTGTGTTTCACATTTATGAAAATATATCATGTTTCAATTTATTAATCCTCTCAATTCATAGTTTTTATACCTAATCTTTCAACGATTATTGTTTTAGGGACTCAAAAATAACACCTTTCTCAAGTGGAATTGTAATCTAGTTTGTTAAAGTTGCACCATTCTGAAAACTTATTAAAAACGATCACTGTGAGAAAATTGAATTACTCTCCGCCTTTCCACATGTAAACATAGAAATTCAATGTACTGTTTAGGACTTTTTGGCCACAAAATTGAGGATTAACCTTGGATTTATATGTAACTATTGTTAAAAATTCACATATTAACCTATTTTGAAAAGTTTGAACTGAGTAGATCTAATTCTGCCGTACTTACCGATTGACTTCAAACTGTTACCGTGCCGAGAACGTAGCTAATAAATTGATTCACTGGTAAGCATGGAAATTGCCTCTACGAAGGCTCTATACGTGTCTAGTGGCTTTGACCACCGAGGGAGATTTTAAACGAAGGTTTCAACATCTGCAGGTACAATTCCCAGGTGATCCAATAATGTCATAACATGCACTAGTCAAAATACAAAATCGTAAAAACAAAACCCTTAACTTTAGAAACAAACCACATATTACTGTGTTTTCAGTAAAAGTCGATGACAAGTCAAATTCAAGAACATTCTAAACTATTAAACTATTAAAACTAGTAATGATATTTCTACCTTTAACTGTCCTGATCAAAGATTTGCACGTTTAAAAAAGCATCCTACGAGCCAGTTCGACTGCAGTTCTTTAAAGCAAAACAGATATTTTCCGGTCGATAAATGGATAACTGGTGCCTATGGGTATATGCAAAGATATATACAAGATTATAAAGCGGTGTATTTGTTGTATAAAAAGTAATCAAGTTTTACTGCTAGGAAAGCGGGAAAGACCTGGACGGTGTTTTTCTGATATTAATATGTTCATTACGTTTATCGCCATCTCTTAGCGCTGTACTGTTTTGCTGTTGTTCTCTTAAATTCAGTTCTGTGGTGACGATTGCGGTGTCAAATGGTATGGACAATAATTGCATGGCTATCTTATGGAACGGTCCTTAAAAGCACCGAGCAAAAATAGCTTAATAATTGTTATAGATATAGTCAGCTTAAAGAGCGATGGAGTGGGGTTCCTTTAGTGCCCACGGGTAAACTTATCTTTATCAAAAGTAATAGAACGACTTGTCTCTCATTCTGGATTTGCGTGCCTTTTCTCGGTGCTATCTCATTGCTAGCCATTTTCTCTACTACTAGTTTATTCCAATCTTTCTCGCGGCTAATCGACACCAAGCCGTTTCTAGCGCTGAGGGGCTTTGATTCCTTCCTTTTCCTTTGGCTTTTAAGTAAAATATCATGACTATCAAAAACCTGAAGCTAGCTGTCGAGACACTGCTATCCATTCCTGATTACAACGTACCTTACTAATGCTTTTTCTTCACAGATCACTCAGGGATTTGTGGTATCTTAATAACTTTCTTGTGAGCGATTATAAAACACTGTTAGGCAATCAAATAATTTAATCTCCAATCAGCAATTTAATCACATTTTTTAATCAAAAAATCAATCACGTTGGTGAGTTGTTTTTCTAACTGACGATGACGTCAAACGATTTCTAGAATCGTTTTTGAGGCGTAGAAAATTTGCGTCACAGAAAAAAGCAAGTCAGGGAAATGTCATGGCGAAGTCAGAAGAACTCGAAGATAAAATAGAACCCCTACATAATAAATAGGAAGAACTGTATACTACGGAATTAATAGACAAAAAGAACTGTCAGTGGATGTCATTGTGGTTTATCTGTATGCAATAAAGAAATTACAATGAAATCTTGTAATCACGGATAGTTATACCACAGAATGGAAAATCAAATGTCCGTTATAAAAGGATGTCCATGTGGTTTATACAATAAATAAATTACATGCAATCGAACCTCGTAAACACGGTCAGTTGGACCTCAGAATGGAAAGAAAATGTCCGTTATAAAAAGTTGTCCGTCTTAAATAAAGAAATAGTTTGCAATAAAGAAATAGAACCCCATACATGTACTGTGGTTTAAAGTTTTCCAATGGTTTTAATTTTTCTGAAGGTTGTTTTGTCGTTAGGTTTAGGATTTTTGTTGTGGGTAGTAAGCTAGTTTTAAAGAATTAAACTTAAGAGAAGTGGATTAAGGAACGAGTTAAACAATTTCCTGAAAAATTAAATTTTAGTTGAAATTTTCAACCCACAACATAAATGCCTATTTCAAAAACGGTTGTCCGTAGTTGTTGCATATTGCATGTTGCATTCCAAGATTGAATTTCATTGCCGATCTAAAATTTATGTTATTTCTCACACCCAGAATACACAGAAAAGTTCTTGAAAAAGTCTGCTGTGATTCAACCTTAGATCAAACAGAAAGTTAATGTAGTGACAGCCTAGCTCTTGTTGACCAATTACACATTGTCCACAGAGCAGATTTCGTATAAGTGTGAAACGGACCGCGCCGTGCCGTGTCAGTACCATGTTGTCTATAAAAACATTCCAAATTCCTGC
This sequence comes from Telmatactis stephensoni, assembly GCA_029948255.1. Lineage (NCBI taxonomy): Eukaryota > Metazoa > Cnidaria > Anthozoa > Actiniaria > Isophelliidae > Telmatactis > Telmatactis stephensoni. The sequence continues at coordinate 153,114 of JALIZF010001132.1, forward strand.
CGTAACCGTACCGTGACCGTGTGGTGCCGTTTTCACTGTCATACGAAATCTATTCTAATGCAATATACTATATGCAACAAAAGTAAGGACACTTATTTTCAAATAGGTATATATATATATAACTGTTACAAACAACGTTGACGTTGGTCAATCTCAATCTGATTTGTTGTTGTTGTTGTATTTCGTGATTGTAATACAAAAAAGCGCAATCCTACTCAAACTAACTTATATTCCAATATTACAACAAACTACACGACACGGCTTTGTATCGAGATACAAAATTTGCAGTTATTTACTCGGTCTCAGATGTCAGATTCAGATCTCCGACCGTCAACGTTTTTTTTGAAAACAGGTATATATGCATGGACCGAATATACAAAGGGACACGAAAAGTGTTTATATAAACCTGGGCGTCCGTATAACGGGAATGACCGTATAGACGGTCTCAACTGGCAATAATATCAATTAAACTTATAATAAAGGACCCAGTTGTTCAAAGGAGGATTAGCCAGTGTTAATTCTGGGTTAAAATGGCCTTCGCATAAATATTGTGGTTTAATATATTTTGTTCCGGTGGTTATATATTATATTTTTCTAAAGGAAGTTTTAGGGACACGTTGGGGGGTTTATGACGGGTAAGTTATGTATTTAGGCTAGTAATTTAACCAGAAACAGTTGAAATAATGAAAGTAAAGCAAAACCCTAAAAAATTTAAATCAGTGAATAAAAGGTAAACAACATCATCGGGGCCTCAGACATACAACAGTGACATAGCGTTAACCAGTTTATTCTTAAATGCAGCAGTTTTCAGATCTAACGTGAAACCAATGATCATGAGTAGTATAACATGGTCGGAATTTGATCTTTTGCCTACCGGTGTTAAACTTAATATAGTAGGATTAGTAGGCGGGTTGTGGGTTGGGAAGAAGTAGCAATGAAAGTAGCAGCACTTTTATTTAGTAATAATGCTAAAAATATTAGTGACTGTCCAATATCAATATCTTTTTTAATTTAAAGTTATTCATTTATATTGGCCAATATTCCTTTACGAGCTCAATACATATTATGTTACATTAGTGTAGAGCCTTTCAAGATAATGCCATAAAGTCTAACAGTTTTGTTCATTAGAAATACAAGCCTAATCACTCTTAAATGAACGATTAATGTGTCAATATCAGAGAAGAAAAACCCTTTAGCGTTCAACGCGAAAACATTGGCGATACCGTCCTTGAAATGTTTTTCTTTTGGAATCTCAAGGTTCACAATAATGTATGATTTTAAATTTTTACTTAAATAATGCTTAAACCTATTTAACAGTCCAAAATATGGGATAATATTTTGTGAGAGTTTCATTTTAAAAAGTTAATCAGATTAGAAACGATGTTCGTTAAATTGTTACTTTTGATTTTTTTTACCAAATAGATCCGTTTTTCCACATAGCTTTTGAAATCAATTGTTTCGACATGTGCTTCTGTAAAGCTTTGCATATACGATTTTTATAAACATATTTGCGTGTATTTGGAGTATTATTATATAAATTTTTTTACATTATTTTGCTTTCAGAATTCTGGAACATGTCAGCACCATGGTACATTTCTATGTAGAGTTTATTATTAGGTTTTTAAATGGCTTAGCTCTTCCAATTTTAGCCGGAGCGCTCTTTTTCTTGTTTTATTTTATGGTCACTAAAATAAAATACCGGTTAAATGAGAAAGCAATTAAAAGGATATTTTGCCTTGTTTATATTTCATATTTTAAACATTCTTTGAAAATCTTGGATCTTTGCGTATAATACTCAATGTAACGAGCGTTTGAATTCTTTGAATATTTAGACTAGAAAATAATCCCTTTATTTGAAAGCCTTCAAAACGCGACTTTTGAAAGTTTCCTGCCATCAAATTGGATATGAATTGATACAAACTACAACGACATTTTTGAATTAAAAACCTAACCTTACCTTGTATTATCAGACAAGCAACCAGGAATTCCTCTGGAGATTTTTGCCTTATCAAATCGATGTTCAGATCCACTAATCGTAAAAGCAGACTGTCCAAATGTGCAAAACACTTTAGCTAATCCTCTAACAGGCTTACAGTGTGGGCGCCTTATAAAATCTGATCAGCATATCAGTATATTTCCTACTACTCGTTTTGCAATCAGTCAAGAATTTCATATGGCAACATGTAACACTAACAAAGTCTGACGTGAGAAGCCATTGGAATGTCGGCCCGCCAAATCTCTAGTGACA